>BPTQ01000004.1:288914632-289100533 GCA_019973895.1 Chrysanthemum seticuspe
TGTGGTGAAGAAGAGATCTTGGGAGAAACCATTGGAGAAATGCTAGCCATAAAAATTGTGTGTGCAGTAGGTCCATCATCTACATCAGAGTCGTATGCATCACAGTCAGCGACTTGAAAGGCATTCTGATGATTGTGACCTATCTCCTGAATAGGCTGCTCATCCACATCTGCATCATAGGTCTTGGCATTGCCCTCAGCTAGAAACAGCAATTCCTCTTCATCCAAAGCAGCACCATTGTCCTGAGCTTGTGCCAGCAGCATCTTATCTCTGAAGTAATCAGCATTCTGTGGACGCTTTGGAGATGTGCAGTTCCTTGCAATGTGTCCTTCACCACCACAGTTATAACATTTGATTGGCTTAGCTTGACCTTGGTTACCATTTCTTCCTCGATTCTGGTTGCCAACATAACCTCTCCCAGCTCCACCTCTTCCCTGATCATACTGTCTTTCCTGAACTGGTTGCACCACGATCCTTCCATCTTTAACAGTGGCTTGATTGTGTGGGTTAGATGCAGTTCTGAGGTTGTTGTTGGTTTGTGGGAGAGAATTCATGTTTTGACTAATGAGAAGAGCTAGTTGATTAATGAAGTTACCCACGTGAGCATCAGCATCAGCTTGTTTGAACATAGGATTAGGAATGAGTTTGTGATTACCATTACCCAAGGGTATGACTTGTGATGCTTTGGTTGTGATTCCGATGTTTGAGTAGAAAGCTGTTGAGTCATTAGACGAGCTTGTCTCTCCCTGGTTGGTTTTGAACTGATTGAGAATCAATTTTTCAAACATAACATGTCTCTCATTCTGAAGGAGGAAGGCATAGAGTTGCTCATAGTTTGTATTCTTCAATCCTTTAGTGAGCTTCACAGCGGTGACAAACTTGTGCCATTCGGGATTCATGTTGTTCACAAATTTTGAGTTCAGCTGAATGTTAGGCATAGTCATTCTGATGTTCCTCATGTCATTCACTAACTTATGAAATCTCACATAGTACTCATAGACATTCTCATCTGGTTTCATCTTGAAGTGCTCAAATTCGTCATAGAGTTGGGATTCTCTGTCTTCCATAGTTAATTCTGAACCTGAGAGAAGCATCTTAACATTATCCCAAACTGCCTTTGCATCAGTGTTATGATTGATCAGCTTGTAGATGTCTTTAGGAAGACCTTGAAGAACAATGTTTGAAGCCCTGATATCTGCATCGAATCTCTTTTTATCCTTATCATCAAGCTCATCATACATATTAGGTCTGTCCATTCCGTAAACAGGAGTACCATCTTCATTAGTATCCAGTATGTCTCTAGTCGTCTCAACTCGATATGGTCCTTCATCAATGGATTTGAGAATGTTGACACCATTTTCCTTTCCAAGGCAATACAATCTGATTCGTTGAGCCCAAGAATCGTAGTCAGTTCTGTCAAGCATGGGTGGACGAGTATCTGAGCCAGCTGCTTGTACATCCTCGGCAACAGTGGAGATGATAGTAGGGACGTTGGTAGACATGTTAACAGATTATACGGGATTTTATAACTCTATGATTAAACCGGGAAATAGATTCTTTCACGGGATTTTACTAAAACAAGAGAAAACCGTAAACAATCACTCAAGTCGCTAGAAGATAATGCACTAAGTCGCTAGAAGATAATGCACTAAGTCGCTAGAAGATTATGCACTAAGTCGCTAACACTTAATTCGCTACACCACTAAGTTGCTAGAGTCCCAAGTCGCTAGACAAAAGCAAGTCGCTAAGTAGTAACTCGCTAGCAAAATTTTGGCAGCAATTCGCTACTCAAGTCGCTAGAGATACAAGTCGCTAAAGAGCAACTCGCTACAGACCAAGTCGCTACCACCAAGTCGCTACCCGTAGTGGAGAGTCCACTACTTGTACTGTTAATCGCTAGGTCTAAGTCGCTAGCTCCAAAACTGTAACTCGCTACAAAATTGTGAAGCAAGTCGCTACGAAGAAATAAATCCGTATATCAAGTCGCTAGCAAGAGAAACCACATAAACATCACTTTTTAATCCAAAAACAACCCAACCAAGATGATTCAAGCTTACCCAATGAAAACCTAAACACTTGTGATGATTCTAAACATAAAAGTACTAACAAAATCCAAGCTTTAACACAAGAAATCAACCAAATGATGCAAAAACCACTAAACTTTTTCAAACTCAAAAACCACCTAAAAACCACTAGAAATCCAAAGATGTGCAAGATATGATCTAACCATGGCTCTTGATACCAATTGTAAGATATTAGTTTTCACATACACATCAAACCATAACAACAAGGTGGCGTATAAGTGCAATTCTAGAGAGAGAAAGTTAGAGGTTTAGGGAACTTAGTGAGAGAAAGTGAAAGATATTATTATGAGCTCCAACTCTCTACCTTGGAAGGTAGAGAGTATTTATAGTCTTACATAAATCGCCACACATCGGGCTGTGGATCAGGCATACAGTGGGTAAAGACCCGTCCGTCCTCCACGGTGTTACTAAACTAAATACTACTTAACTTAAAATAACTACGACTACGAGCTTTCTAACGATTACATATACTTGAGGTGACCGACTCTTTAATTCCTGGAATTTCTAATTCCTAACAGGTAGCTTCAAAGAGTTAGGGATAAACACATACCCTACGACCTTAGAAACACAACACGTTAAGAATAAGGACGTGACAATTCATCCATCAATAGGAGATAACTAGGGTGTAATAAAATCTAAGTAAACACATTTTTAATCAATATACGAGCACACAACAAAAGGCATAGACTACCCTTAGCTTAGTTAATTAGAATAGATAAGTAGAGTAATCGGTAGAAATACCAAACCCCCCAAATCCAAACCCCGAGATTCGTACCTTTCCATTTTCTAAAAAATATAAAAAAGATAAAAAAAGAATCTTCCTCAACCCCAACCTTAGCGTAGTAACTTCTTACTAGAATTCCTATTCCCCTAGAGAATGATATCAATACCCGTGGCTTACCCTAATGCTACACTACAATGATTAGGTTCACTGCCTAGGGTATTGAAAAACTTGCTCGACGAAAAGGAAGTTCCTTTGACCCCAAATGCGCTGCGTAAGCGTATTAAGTTTTTGGCGCCGCTGCTGGGGAATAGAATAGCTAGTTAGGAGTCCACCTCGTTTAGGTTTCCTTGCTTGATTCCTATCAAGTAAGCCCTTTTTACCATTTTTAGCTTCCTCATAGTCTATCCCCCTTCTTCGTGACCTTTGTTAGTAATCCCATCACTTTTTATCATGGAAGGTGATAACCAACCACCACTCATCAACCCACCACCAAATGACCCACCAAGAGGCCGTACTCTTGGTGAATACTCAAGACCAAGCCACCTAGGCTATAAGAACACCATTGAGCTTCCCGACCAAGCCGAAACTACGACCCTGCGATCCGACACCATCCGGTTGGTGCAAAACGGATGTGCATTCCATGGACTTCGTTCCGAGGATCCTAATCAGCATATTAAGGATTTCCTTAAAATTGTCGATTCCATCGACCTCGATGCTACTACTCGGGAGACCACGCGTCTGCGTCTCTTCCAATTCTCTCTACGGGACCAAGCTAGTAATTGGCTTGAGCGACTTCCCGCTGGCTCCATCTCAAGTTGGGATGATCTCACCTCTCGTTTCCTTGCTCAATTTTTCCCACCGGGGAGAACTACTAAGCTTAGGAATGATATCTTGATGTTCCAACAACGTCAAGGTGAATCTCTCTACGAAGCATGGACTCGATTCAAGGACTTACTCCATAGAGTCCCTCATCATGACATTGATCTTTGGCTTCAAGTCTAACTCTTCTACGATCATGTCAACTTCCCCACTAAGCGATCCATTGACCAAGCGGCCGGTGGAAAACTTAGTGATCACACCGCGGAAGAATCATGGGGTATAATAAAGGACCTTGCTCTCTATGACAACGAAAGTTGGAATGACCCCCGTGACTTGCCCAAAACCATAAAGGGAATCTCCTTACCTCCCATTGACTCACAATCTTCCTACCGTAGGATGCTCGAGCTTGAAGATCAAGTTAAATTCCTAATGAGCTCCTACGAAAATCCTATGTCTTCACACCAAGTGAACAAAGTTTCTTCCTTTTTTGAGCCGTGTAGTGATCCTCATAACACGCGCACTTGCACAAGACTCCCCGAACAAGCTTCCGTTGACTACGCATCCTCGCGTACTAATGGAACGGGAGGAAGATTCCCTACAACACCCGGACCTAGGACTTTTAATGACGCCCGAGAAGCATGGAAGGGCAAGCCTGACTTTTATTGGGGACAAACCAAAGAATTCACATCTAATGATTTCTCATGGCCCCCATCTCACAGCCCTAACCAACAAAACATAGAAGGGATGTTGCAACACCTAGTCGCATCCGAAGAAGCTCAAATAGCTAAGCTCTGGACCGTTTTCACCAACAAAAAGTCGAGATGGATAGGAAGATAGATAACCTTTTGAAAGCCATGACCAATAGTGATAGGAAGGTTAATGCTATCTCAACTCCCGAAGCTTCCGGTGTAGAGATTAAGGACCCAAGTAAGTTAGCTAAGCATGTTCAATTCCTCAATACCATCACCTTAGTGAAACCTAATAGAACAAATGACGAAGCGAACCATGAAACGGTACTTGAGGTTAGTGAAACTCCTAGGAATGAAACAACTGAGGAAGTAGATGAAGTAGGCAATGACTATTTCAATAAGTTTCCTACGGAAGAAGAACTCTCTCACCACCCACACTTAGTACGTGACCTCCGTCACATGTATGTTAGGAGAAGCCCTCGGAACAAGTTTGGGAACCCTTGGAATCTTAACATACCATGTTGCATAGGACACCTTTTCGTGGCAAAGGCCTACATTGATCCCAAGTCCCCGATAAATATCATGACTAGCACCTACTATAATGGGGTAATGAAGAACCCTATCCTAACTAGGCAAGATCCCGATAATCCTAGGGTTAGTTGCAATTTTCTTGGTAGAGTTAAGGGACTGCCCGTTTATGTACGTAGCTTCACGTTTCCTACAGATTTCATAATAGTAGATGATATTAGTACGGCTATAGATCCTAGCTTATCCCACGTTATTCTAGGAAAGCCTTTCATAGAAAACACCGGGATGACTTATGATCCGTCGTTAGGAATAGTGAGATTCAAGGATGAGACCGATGATGTAGCCTACCAAATGCCCTTTAAGATTGAAAAATTTTCATCACTATCCAATGATGAAAAAGAACTTAAGCTATCGGTCTACTATAGGAATGAGGAAGATAAGAAGAAGGGAGTTGATTATGTGATGAATAAGATTTTCGGGTTCTATAAGGATTGCTTGAACTTAGGACCGGAATATAGAACTGAGTGGGGAGAGGACGAACTCTTAGAAAGGTGCATCATATGGCACTTCCACAACATGGAAGCCCCCAATAGATACCGTTATGAGGTAGAAGGTGACGGTAATGAAGTCACGTAGGGGCATGACTTCGAGTCTAGCTACAAGACTCGTAAATAAAGAAAAGCGCTTCGTGGGAGGCAACCCATGCTTAATTGTTTGCTTGTTTGTATGTCGTGTATCTTTTATTGATTATTTATTCTCATGTTTAAATTTGTAAAAATGCTTTATTTTGTCTTTAACCTCGTCTTAATTACATATAAAGGTATTTTACATAAGGGATAAGTGTAGGGAGGATTACACACGTTTTTATAAGAAATGTGAACATGAGAATTACAATTATTTAAAAGATATACATGTGTGTTTGTTCGAGTCAAATGCTTGTATCGAGTCATAATGGATGTTTTGCAGGAAACTTTTCCAGAATTTAAGGATAAAATTTTTCCAGGATTTTTTCCAGAAAATCGCAGACCAGTTTCTGTCAGGATAACCTGATGGCGTCAGGATCGCAACCTAAAGGCGTCAGGAGGAGCAGAAACATCTTACTATTTTTTCTCATTTTCTGAGCTACTTATAAATTTTTGGAATTTTCCAGGTCTTAATTTTCTAGAAAATCTGTAAACATCCATTCCACAAGCATTATATCCTAGTTTAGTAGAGTCATATATATATTGTTACCGCCGATTTTAAGGGAAGGTTTCGTTTGTCTTCTTCAAGTGTGAAGGTTTAATTTATCAAGAAGAAGATACATAAGATGAGAAGGAGCTTTTCACGCAAACATTCTTCTTGAAGAAATATTTAACCACCACTTCACACGGATCCTACCGAGCTAATCAGGGGAGTACTAGATTCTTTCGTTTTTAATTACCTTCCATTATCATAACTTTGATACTTTCGGGGAACATTGGGGACAATGTTTAGTTTAAGTGTAGGGAGGGAAAATAAAACGGGAACTTTGAAACTATGCTTATCCTTGATTATTTGCCTTGTCCAATTTCATTTGTGTAATAAACCATGAGAAATATCGGTTAGGGTAATTTTGGCACCAAATTTAAACATTTTCATAACATATAGGAGTGGGCCATTAGTCTTTTAAGCGTCTCATGGATAAGAAATTATATGACTAGCACAAAAACCCTTTACCACTTAAATTCCACTCAAAATGTGAGGATTGCCCTTAGATTTGTAGGAATTAAAGCATTCATCTTTAATGCTTAGAGTGTGAACCGGTAGTGTAATAGATTCTAGAACTTGTTTTGTGATGCATTTCGAGATCGCTAGTAAGACTACACTTGTGTAGTTAGGAATAACTAAATGATAAGAGGCATTAGGATAACCCTTGTTTAATACCTGTAATATAATTACTTCTTCCACATCAGTTGAGTAATTCTCCCACACCCTTGCGTTGTACTCATCTTTAGTACACGATACCCCTAGTTAACCCCTCAGAGCCTATCCTTTTTGCGGTTCTCGTGATGTTTCGGTTTTCCGGAATATCAATGAAGAGCATTGTTTACAATCCACCCCCAAATGTGTACCCAAATTGCCTTAGCCTACCTTGTATGCACTCACTTTCAGTGCATTATTGTTATCACACTAAACCCTTAGTTCAATTATCTAGTTGCTTGCATAAGTTGCTAAGTCGAGTCATATCCTTTGTACACAGTGTTGGGACGATTGGGACTCATGGGAAAAGTTAACTTTTATGAAATGATGGGATGGGAACGTTAAATTCAAATTCCCTTTATTTGCATAATAATGTACTTCAAGTGTTTTGATCTTTTCAATTCGGGTCAAATTAGTGTTAGAGTAATAAAAACTCAAGTGTACGGATGTGCCTATAAATCCCTATCATTTTGATGTTATCATAGAGGATGGTAGAGTAAAAGTGTATAAAAAAAATCAAAAAAAAAGAGTGTGAAAAAAAATACAGGCTACCATTCTACATCTATCTTTAAATTTATGTTTATTTATTTCAATTTATCTAGAGTTTAGAGTGTCGAGTCTTGGCTTAGCAACGCCATTCTTCGCATGCTTGTAACATAAAGATTTTTGACTTGCCACCACTAAATCGCCTATCCCACCAAACCCTTTGTTTCCCTACCGTAAGCCTAACGTTACAACCCTTTAAAAGACCTCTTGGATAGTTTTTCCTAGGTGCTTACGCCAAAGCGATGGAGGTTTGAGCTAGTCTTAAGCCTATGGTAATCTATGTACTAGGACCGGTTAATGAGTGTTTATCTTCCATTTCCAACTTGTTATATTTCATATACACCCGAGAGATGTGAGTATCCAAACACCCCATGTGAGGTGCTAGTATGTAATTTCCTTGCTTTTTATGACTTTTGCGGGGCTTATATGTGTTGTGAATCGTTCTAAACTAATGTTTCAAGACCTCTAACTAATAAATCAATTGGCTAAAAGCACATTTGCTTGAGGACAGGCAAATACCAAGTGTAGGGATATTTGATAAGGATTTAAAAGGTACCTTTTTGAGGGGTCATTTAAGCCCTTAATTGATCCCTTTTGTATCTGTTACTACTTAATTTTTTTCCTTTTCACTTTTTAGGTCTCTTGAAGGCAAATTGCTGGAATGACACTTATTCGGACGAAAAGGCGCGAATATACGAAGAAAATGGCCAAAGTCAAGAATCGAGACATTCAAGCTGCTGGAATTGAAGGGGACGGCGTCAGCGTTTAACTGCGACGCCGTCGCAACATGTTTTGTGACGACTCAGTAGCCAAATTGCTTATTTACAAGTGACGGCATCAGGTTTTAAAAGAGTAGGGCGTCGCAGCTCAGACGACCTAGATTTGATCCAGACAATGTCAGAGACTTAAGGCGACGGCATCACAGGCGTAAGATGACACCGTCATAATGATAACGTGGCCAAGACGAAAACCTAATGACAGCGACCCGACGTCGTCACAATTAAAGAGTGACGCTGTCGCAGTTTGTAACAATATATATAGAATCCGAATTTTTCAGTTTTAAAGAGGTAGTTTTGTGGAGTAAAAACCTAAACCGAACCAAGGCTGTCTTGTACAGTATTTTAGGGTTCCATACCCTATTTTACATCAAGATAGGTGTTTTACTTCATTGATTCAATTATGTCTTCAATTGATTGTGTGTATGCTTGCATGTTCTCCATGTCCGGCTAATTTACTTGTGTGTTTGCTTAGGTAATACGAAACCTAGTTATTGAATATTGATTGGTTGTCTCTTATCTTAATTGTGATTGACCTAGTATTGCGATAGGTCATTCGTTGTGTTATTAATGCTTGATTAATCTTTGTTGAACCCTAGCATATAGTTATTAGTGGAATTGTAGGCTAAACATCCAAAGAATACCTTAGTGTTAAGTTTATGAATCCTAGAGATTTCGTAGTCATTAACCTTTGGTAGCTTCAAAGAGTTAGGGATAAACGCATACCCTATGACCTTAGAAACACAACGCGTTATGAATAAGGACGTGACAATTCAACCATCAATAGGAGATAACTAGGGAGTAATAAAATCTAAGTAAACACATTTTTAATCATCATACGAGCACACAACAAAAGACATAGACTACCCTTAGCTTAGTTAATTAGAATAGATAAGTAGAGTAATCGGTAGAAATACCAAACCCCCCAAATCCAAACCTCGAGATTCGTACCTTTCCATTTTCTAAAAAATATAAAAAAGATAAAAAAGAATCTTCCTCAACCCCAACCTTAGCGTAGTAACTTCTTACTAGCATTCCTATTCCCCTAGAGAATGATATCAATACCCGTGGCTTACCCTAATACTACACTACAACGATTAGGTTCACTGCCTAGGGTTTTGAAAAACTTGCTCGATGAAAAGGAAGTTCCTTTGACCTCGAATGCGCTGCGTAAGCGTATCAAAACAATACCAAGCCCATAAATGAATTTGCGAATCCATACAGCCTCTTTAGATGCATCATAAGCAGCTATATACTCAGCTTATGTAGATGAAGTTGCAGAAATACTCTGCTTTGTGCTTTTCAGTCAACAACACCTCCATTTAAAACGAATACATATCCAGTCTGAGATTTTAGGTCATCAGCATCTGTCAGATATCCAGCATCAGCGTAGCAAGAAACCCTGAGCTCTCTTTTCATATCACCTCCATAAACCAAAAACATATCCTTAGTATTGCGCAAATACTTAAGAATATTCTTAACAGCAGTCCAGTGAAGTTCACCTGGATTTTGTTGAAATAGGCTTGTCATGTTCTGAGCAAACTCAACATCAGGATGAGTACATCTCACAACATACATAATAGATCCCATAACCAAAGCATAAGGAACTCTTTGCATGCACTCTTTATCAGCAGGTGTCTCAGCACCTTGTGACTTACTCAACTTAGGATTTTCTTGCATTGGGATAGCTCTACGTTTTGGAATTCTCCATGTAGAATATTTTTAAAATTTTCTCAATGTAAGAACTTTAACATAAAATAATCAATCGTTTAGACCTATCTCTGTAAATCTTAATTCCAAGAATGTATGCATCTTATCCTAGCTCTTTCATGGCAAAACATCTTCCAAGATAGGATTTTACATCTTGTAATATTGAAATGTTGTTTCCCATGAGCAATATGTCATCAACATATAGAATTAGGAAAGTGACATAACTCCCACTAGCTTTCTGATATACACATGGCTCATCTTGATTCTGAGTGAAACCGAATTTCTTAAATCATCATCAAAAGATTTATTCCATTGCCTAGATGCTTGCTTAAGCCCATAAATGGAACGCTTGAGCTTGCATACTCTGTTAGGATCGAAAAAACCCTCAGGTTGCTCCATATAGACCTCTTTGTAAAGATGTCCATTGAGGAAGGTGGTTTTCACATCCATTTGCCAAATGTCATAACCATATAATGCAGCTATGGCTATGAGAATCCTTATAGCTCTAATGTCTGCAACAGGAGAAAAGGTCTCTTCATAATCAATTCTGTATGTTTGAGTGAAGCTCTTTGCTACGAGACGATCTTTAAAGGTGTATACTGCACCATCCATGTCAGTTTTCTTTTTGAAAAGCCACTTGCTACCAACTGTTTTACAGTTAGAAGGAAGCTCAACTAAAACACAGACGTGATTTTCTTTCATGGATTGCATTTCCACATTCATCGCATCAAGCCATTTCTTGGATTCAGGATCCAGCAATGTAGCTTTATAGTTATTGGGTTCACCAAGGTCCCCTAACTCATGTCCCTCAGCATCGATGTATAAGCACATTCGATCAGGAGGGGGTTCATTAATTTCTTGATCATCCTCATCATGATGTAAGCTAGTGTCTACAGAAGGATTTGTATCTTTATCTTGAATAATTTCAAGATCTTCTAGACTCCCACTTGCTTCTTGATCCATGAGATTATTCTCAAAGAAATTAGCATTTCAAGCAACAATAACTTTGTTCTCTGATGGAAGGTAGAAAGAATATCCTATTGTTTCCTTTGGGTATCCTACGAAGATATACTTAATAGATCTGGGTTCAAGTTTTTCAGGTTTGGTAAGTGTATTACGCTTAACAAGTACCTCACAACCCCATACTTTTAAGTAAGACAGCTTAGGGGCTTGCCCATGCCATACCTCGCATGGTGTCTTTTCAACCTTCTTAGTTTGAATCATATTGAGAATGTGTGAAGCAGAATCAAGGGCCTAATCCCAAAAGGACTTTGGAAGAGTAGTTTGACTCATCATGGAGCAAACCATGTCTACCAGTGTTCGATTTCTTCTCTCAAACACATCATTATGTTGTGGAGTGTAAGGAGGAGTGCGATGGTAAATAATCCCATGCTCCTTAAGATGATCCAAAAACTCTTGACTCATATATTCACCCCCACCATCAGAACATAGTGACTTAATGGTCTTCCCGAGTTGGTTTTCTACTTACTTTTGAAACACCTTAAATGTTTCAAACACTTCTTGTTTATGTTTCAACAAGTAAACATAACCATACCGACTATAGTCGTCAGTAAAAGTGACGAAGTAACTTGCTCCTTGTCTTGACACAATTCTAAATGGGCCACATACATCAGAGTGTATTAGTCCAAGTAGATCCTTAGCCCTTTCCACTTGATGTGAATAGGGTTTCCTTGCTATCTTACCAGACATGCATGATACACACTTTTCAAATGACTTAATGTCAATTGACTTGAGAAGTCCATCATGTTGCAACTTCTCCATGCGTTTCTTGCTAGTGTGTACAAGGCGACAGTGCCACAAGAGAGTAGAGTCCAAGGCAGACTTTGCTCTTTTATTGCTAACAGCAAACATAGAACTACTATTTGTATTAGAACAAGACATATCAATTTCATAAATACCATCTCGTGGGATTGCAGTAAAATAAACAACGTTATTTCTAGAAACTAAAATTGCATTATTTGATTCAAAATGATTAACAAAACCATTGTCATACAAACAAGAAACTGAAATAATTCCTCTACTAATAGAGGGAGCATAATGACAATTGGTCAAAACAACTACTAATCCACTAGGGAGACATAAATGAAAAACACAAATAGCTTCAACTCCTGCGCGTTGACCATTGCCCGCGTACAAACTTAAAGCTCATTGCTTCAGCTTCCTACTTCCCATGAGACCCTGAGTAGTATTACTGATGTGAGTACCACAACCCGTGTCATAAACCCAATATGTACTAGGAAAAGAATAGAATTATATAGTGAAAATACCTAAAGAGCTAGCTACAAGAGACAACTTTTTCGTTTTCATCAACTCGACCAGATACACTGGACAGTTCCTTCTCCAATGACCTACTTCACCACATTGGTGGTAGGTCGCGTCCTTAGCAGGATTATCCTTCTTGGGTAGTGGAGGATTCTTAGGCTTGGGAGCATAAGGTGGTTTATGCTCAGGAGCATAAGCCAGCTTGTACTTGCCCCTCCCTTGATTCCCCTTCGTAGCCTTAAACGATTTTTTCACATGGTTTTTCTGGACCTTCCCCGCACGTATATCATGAAGTGCAGGTGCAACATCTTTCTTTGGTAGCGTCTGCTCATGTTGTTTAAGCATAACATGTAACTCATACAGTCTTCCCCATGCTATGCAAATTAAAGTTCTGCAAAAAGTTCACGTACTCTTTAGAGATACCAATTAAGATCAAACTCCATAGTTCAGAGTAACAGGGTGACTGAGATGATCCAAGTTTTCAATATAGCTCTTCAGCTTGAGAACATATGAGCTAACTGATTGACCTTCTTCTTTCTTGCACGCGTGAAATTTTCGCGCGGTTTGAAGAAGTTCCTGTTCTGCCTGTTGGGAAAACATTGACTTCAGCTCATGTAGCATGTCATAAGCACTAAGATGAGTTAGATTTCATTGGATTTCTAACTCCATGATCATGAACATGAAGGAAGCAATGTCCTTTGACCCCTTAACCCAAGCAGTGGGAGCTGCAAGAGCCTCGGGAGGAATAGGGTGACCAGGAGCTACAACATGTGCAGCAAGAATGGGATGCTCCAAATAGTTTTCCTTATCTTTAGCTGATAGGATAATGCGAAGCTGGCGATATCAATCAATGAAGTTAGGTCCAGTGAGTTTTTATTTCTAAAAAAAACTCTTGAGTACCGAATTGTTTCTTACTGAGATAGTCATCTACAATTTAGAAATGTTCAAATAATTAGTATTTTCGATAATTAACTTCTTAAAATAATTAACTACCCAAATAATTACTAATAAGACTAATATCCATCTTGACCTCCCACTTATTACCAAGTTCTGACCAATGTGTAAACAAGTAGGGCAAGAGGTACGCGACGAGCGTTAATTGCATAATGAAACTCTTCGACTTATGAGACTAATCAAGGCATTAGTAAACAAGTAATAATGTCAAGATCATGTTTAGTCTCATCTTATGCCTCGGGTCCAAGGTCTGACCAAGCATACTCGAAATAAGTCGACCAAGTAAGAACTTGCAAATATCACCAAAAGTCTGACTAATGAGCAAAATTCGCCATGGGTGGAATGGCCCTAATGTTTGACCAAAGTGGTCAAGCCAAATGCACGTGTTCTTAGTTGGTTGGCATAAACTTAAAATTTTCACATAGGGTATACACATAATTTGATAAAATCGTGTACAAAGAAGCATGCAAAACAACTTTGTAACACTTATTTAAAAAAAATTTAGTAATGACAATGTAGTGATCATTATGGTTTACGGTAGCTCCAATCGAACTGGCAGGGAGGCGGAGGACCAGGTCAGCGTGAGGCAATAACCGGAAATCCTTTAGGTATGATAGTGCGCACCTCTTTATAGCCCCTTTATAGTTTGTTCTAGTGGGTGAGCCGTACATCCCAAGTGTCCATAACGTCTAGTTTTTAATTTCATGAAAAATTTGTTTCAATAGTTTAGGTCACTTAATTTTACAAAAACAATTTTCCACGAATCAAATAGCAGGTCACAATGTTGTTTTAGGCATTAGTCCTCTTTTATTTTAGGTTTTAGGCATGTAAACATGTAGGCTAAAATCAAAATCACAAAAGAACATAATACTAAAACATGACATTAATATTAACAAGTAAACATTTAGATCCATGACCACTAGGAGTCTTCCCCAAATGGAGAACCATAAGACCCTCACTAGGTTTTCATCAAGTGCCTAGATCGCCACATGCATCAAAAAAATGATTGCGTAGGTATTTCTTATGTATCTAATTAATCATGGCACACATAAAATTAATCATGGCAAACTAATTAACATTTAATTATGCAATTTTATGTATCTAATTAACCATTAATTCTATTTGTTTGTGTCTAGGTATTTTTTATTAATTATTGACAAGTATTGCATTATAGTTGTCAAAACAAAAACAAAAAAAAACAACTAATTAGATTTCATGCAGCCTTTTCGTGTGTTTATTAAAACGTGTAACCCATAATCACAAAAACAAGTTGACTCGTGATACCACTGTTGGAATTTTATAAACATGTTAACTATTTAACACTACGAGTACGCAGCGGAATATGGATCTAGTTTAAGTAATCAAGTTAACACGTAAATAAAGAAAGGAATATAAAAGGGAACAAGAAAACTAACCCTCGTAGTCACCTGCAAGTTATCAACAAGAAACCAAGTAAACAACGCGATTACCTCTACGAGTGCTCACACAAACACGTAACCCGAATACGCCCAATATGCTAGTCGTGTCACGTTTACCAAATAACCCTTGTATATACCTCAAAACCTCGAACGAAAAACAAACAATCTACAGTAGCTAGTGTCCGAGAACCTGGAACAAAACCCCAAGAACAATCTGGCCGAGATCTTGGTTGCTTCGTTGTCCGATATCGGGTAGTGAATACCCGATGTAAAACCCTTCTTTTCTGCCCCACGTTAACAGAAATCAACCACCAATTAAAACCTTCTATTCGACCAGGAATGAACCACAGAACGAACACTACAAACCCTTAGAACGAATTGGACCAAATGATGCAATTTAGGGTTTCGAATGTAAGAACCCTAGATCAGATAATGAACCTGATCGGCTGAAGAAACTGTTGGAATTTAATACTCATAACAATTATATATAAATCAAATAACATCATTAAAGCATGCAGCGAAAGTAAATAGGAATAATATATGTAAGTAATTAACCGAATAAGAAAACACGTACCTTTTAGCAATTCAAGAATCTAACGTTGATTTAACAAGAACCAAAACCCAAAACCCTAATTAAGGGTTTACACAAATCGACCCAAACAAGAAATCGACCACCAAGAATTACAAGCTCAAGCGTGCTTGTTCTTCGTTCTTGTACACACGTACTATTAGCAATTTGATGTGGAAAAGCTAGTTCCTTGAATCACAAATAAAACCCAATACTTGTTTCTTTAGCTTGGAAAATCGAAACCCTTATGGTGAGGGTGGAACCGATCGGCCAAACAAAGAAGGAGGAGAGGAGAGGAGAAATTAGGTTATTGGTGATCCAAGATTAAGTTGTGAATGAATACAATGAATTGTATTTATAGTTAACTTAACTTGATGACCAAGTTTGTGTGGGTTAGGGTTTGGAAACCCAAACCGATCGGCCAAAGCCCCCAAAGGGGATTCTAGAACTTTCCCGACTTTGTAATTTCATCTCTAGTCCTTCTAGTTAATATTTAACGACCGTTAACCAAACCTCATTAATTATTTAACTAACGTTATGTTTTATTTCATGACTAATAATTAATAATAACATATTAATTATTAACATCAATTCTCATACGTAATGTGTGCAATCCCGAAGTCTCGAGTTCGAATCCGGACATACTATTATTTAAATATCCATAAAACCTTTCAGCTCCCACTTGGATATTACTAAATATAGTAATGACATTGGTTAGTCTAGCTTTCACACGCCAACACCCCCAGATCGAATCGAGCATGGTCTCCTGGAAAAAACCATTTAATGATTCATCATTTTTACTTATCCTTTTGTTACTAATACTACATTAACTATGAATATGGATCAAGTCATTTCATAAGTTAACATTCTGTTTCTCGTTATATATATATGATTGAACAAGATTACCAAATCATCTGAACGTATTCCAGATAGATCTTGGGTATGGCCATACAAACATCTTGTCAACCCTACGAGGGGCCCAAATATAGTATTATGCTTTGAAACAAATTCAAAGGAACAAATTCTCTTGACTACAAACATAACTCATGAATTTTGCAACACTTCCGAAAATAGCCCTTATAACTACCAGTTACGGATAGCGTTAGACTATCTTACACAAATGCACTACATTCATATCAGTTATCTGGTATCTCAAGTCTGAGGATAAACACTTCATGATATACTTAATGACAGAGATCCATAAAGTATCATCATGTAAAGTTGGGATGAGTCCTATATTCAATTCATTGAATATCATGTGAATCTGGTATGTCCCACGCATCAATATACTTTAAAAGTATATTCTACCAAAACTCAGATTTGTCTTAATTCAATGACATTCCCACATCATTGATTGACAACGGACTATTTAGAATAACATAAGTTACTCACGGATTAAACATGCAAATATAGGATATAATATTAAGAAAATGAAAATAAACATAAACAACTATTTTATTACATTAAAGTAATATTTGTTCATAACATCCTTTATCCAAATACTAATCACAGATCTGCATGAAACTACTAGCTAAACGAAGTCCTATCCCATCAGCATGGTCAGTAAGTTTTTCCTTTGGCAAAGGCTTTGTAAAGGGATCAGCTAGATTATCATCTGTATGAACTTTGAGTAGATTGATTTCACCTATGTTGACTTGTTCTCGAACATAGTGATATCGACGAGGAAAATGTCTGGCGCCCTTCATGACTCCAGGCTCATTGGCAAATGTTATTGCAGCAGAGTTGTCACAATACACATTTAAAGGTAATTCGATTGAGGGCATTACTCCGAGTCCCGAAATGAATTTCCTAATCCAAACAGCTTCCATCGCAGCTTCTGAAGCAGCTATGTACTCAGTTCTGTAATAGACATCGCAACCGTTGTTTGCTTCTTGCTCTTCCAGTCAACTGCTCCTCCATTAATGACAAAGACATAACCCGTCTGAGACTTCGTATCATCTTTATCAGTTTGGAATGACGCATCGCAAAAACCTGTAACATCAAGTTCTGCATCTGGATTTCCTCCATACACTAGAAACATATCTTTAGTAGCCCTTAGATACTTAAGAATGTTCTTAACAGCTTGCCAGTGTTTCACACCTGGGTTCTGTTGATACCGACTGGTAATGTTCTGTGCAAACGCCACATCAGGCCTTGTACATCTCACAGCATACATGATAGATCCTACAGCCGAAGCATAAAGAACTTTCTTCATGTAAGCCACCTCTTCAGGTGTTGACGCGCATAGTTTATTACTTAAGCCATGTTCAACTTGCATCGGCAAATATCCCTTCTTGGAATTTTGCATACTGAATCTCTTCAATATTTTATCAATGTAAGCACTTTGGCTTAGTCCAATTAACCGCCTAGATCTATCTCGGTAGATCTTGATTCCCAGAATAAATGCTGCTTCCCCTAAGTCCTTCATAGAAAAGCACTCTCCAAGATAAGACTTTACATCTTGCATACTTGGAATGTCTTTTCCCATTATCAATATGTCATCGACATATAAGACAAGGAAAATAACATTACTCCCACTAGCTTTGTGATACACACATGGCTCATCAAGATTTTGAGTGAAACCAAATTTCTTGATTTCTTCATCAAACTTCTTGTTCCATTGCCTTGATGCTTGCTTCAATCCATAAATGGATCTTTGAAGTTTGCATACACGCTTTGGAACTTTGGATTCACAAACCCTTCAGGCTGCGCCATATAGATGTCCTCATCTAGGCGACCATTTAAGAAGGCAGTTTTGACATCCATTTGCCATATCTCATAGTCATAGTACGCAGCTATGGCTATAAGAATCCTAATAGCTCTAATGTCTGCTACAGGATAAAATGTCTCCTCGTAGTCTACCCCATAGGTTTGAGTATACCCTTGGGCTACAAGACGAGCTTTATAGGTGTGTGCATTGCCATCCATGTCAGTCTTTATCTTAAAGAGCCACTTACTTCCAACTACCTTAGCATTTGGAGGTAAGTCAACCTCTATCCAGACTTCGTTATCTCTCATGGATTGCATTTCCCCATTCATTGCAACTCGCCATTTTTCCTTTTCAGGACTCATCATGGCAGCTTTATAGTTAGCAGGTTCACCAAGATCCCCTAACAAATTTTCCTCAGCTTCTACGTTGAGACATAGACGCTCAGGTGCACGCGTAGCCCTTGCGGATCTACGAATGGGAACCACTTCAATCTTAGGTGGAACGCCCAGACTTTCAGGTTCTACTTGAGGTTGGCTAGTGTTTTCAGAAGGTGTTGTATCTTCTTGATCATCTTCCAGATCATATACTCTCCCACTGAATTCATGAGATATGAGATCCTTTTCAAGAAAGTCTCCATACCTAGCAACAATTACTTTGCTTTTAGGTGGAAAGTAGAAGTAGTAACCCATAGTTTCCTTTGGGTATCCTACGAAGACACACTTAACAGATCTTTGTTGCAGCTTATCAGCAGAGTCACGTTTAACAAATGCCTCACAACCCCAGACCTTTAAGTAAGACAAGTTGGGAGGTTTCCCATACCACACTTCATAAGGAGTCTTATCAACCTTCTTAGTTGGAACCATATTCAATATGCGAACAGCAGTTTCTAAAGCATAATCCCAAAAGATAAGGGAAGAGTTGTAAGATTAAACATCGATCGCACCATGTCTAGCAATGTATGATTCCTTCTCTCAGATACACCATTTTGTTGTGGAGTATATGAAGATGTGAGTTGCTGGACGATACCACACTCAGCTAGATAATCTTTAAACTCTTGGCTTAAATATTCACCACCTCTATCAGATCGAAGAGCTTTAATCTTCTTTCCTAGTTGCAGTTCTACTTCACTCTTAAAAACCTTAAATGTTTCAAAGACTTCATGTTTATGTTTAAGTAAATAAACATAACCATAACGACTGAAATCATCAGTAAAGGTTAAGAAGTAGCTAGCACCCTTTCTTGACACATGTCTTAGTGGTCCACATACGTCAGTATGTATCACACCAAGAAGATCAGAAGCCCTTTCTAAACTATTTGTAAAAGGTTTCTTGGTCATCTTCCTAGATATGCAAGATTCGCATTTATCAAATGATTCATCATTGATGTCTTGCAAAAGCCCATCGTGTTGCAGCTGTTGCATGCGTTTCTTGCCTATATGAGCAAGTCTACAATGCCAAAGAAATGAAGAATCCAAATCACCTTTGATTCTTTTATTATTGATGCTAAAAACAGAATTATTTTTATCAATTACATTATCAAGCAAATCAATTTCAAACACACCATTTACTGGAATAACATTAAAGTAAAAAACATTATTTAAAGAAACAGAAATTCCATAATCAGTAAATGTATGAACGAAACCAATATCTTTTAACAAGGAAACAGAAACGACACCCCTAACAATGGAAGGTGCGTAATGACAATCATTTAATGACAGTACTAAACCCGAAGGTAAAACTAAATCAAACGTGCCTATAGCTTCAACGACTGCATGTGCTCCATTACCCATGTGCAGGTATTGCTGTCCATAGGCAAGCTTCCTTGCTCCTCTAAGTCCCTGCAGTGTATTACATATGTGAATACCACATCCAGTATCATATACCCAGGAATTTATTTTATGAGGAAAAGCAAATAATTATATCATCAAAAGAGTACCAGAAGTACTGGCCACAGTGCCAGTATTTTTATACCTCTTATTGCGCAACTCATCAAGGTACAGTGGACAATTCCTCTTCCAGTGTCCAACCTCGGTGCAGTGATGACAAGCCTGATCCCTCTTCGGATTCTCACGCTTTTTGGGAGGGTACTTCTTGGGTTCTTGCTGATAAGTCATAACTTGTTTTCCCTTATCAGCTTTACCCTTACCTTTCCCTTTCTTGTTCGCTAGCGGCTTATTAGGCTTAGAAATTCTACCCTTCTGGATGGTCAAAACCGCAGGTGTAGAGGCCTTCTTGGTCAAACCTTTTTCGTAATCAATGAGCATTGCATGTACCTCACTGACTGTCTTCCCCGTGCAATGCATATTATAATTGCGCGCGAAACCATCAAATTCCTTGTTAAGGGATCTGTTGATCAGGCCAATTTGTATGTCATTAGGGTAGACATCGTTAAGACGCCCCAACTGGTCCATGTAACTCATCATTTCCAGGCAGTGGGCGCTTACAGGTTTCCCTTCTCCTTGCTTGCAACTATGAAGAGCATCTATCAAATCATACAGCTCTACAGTCACAGGCTTTTCAAACAACCTTTGCAATTCTTCCAGCATGAGATTAGGGAATTAATTCTCAAATTGCTTTTGCAAGCTTGAGTTCATACTCCCGAGCATAATGCAGGCGACCTCATTATACTTGTCATACTCAGATTGCCATGCAGCTCGTGCTTCAGCAGTAGCATCAGCTGCAGGTTCAGGAGGACAAGGCGTAGTCAAATAATTGAGTCTTTTGGCAACCCTCAAGACAATTCTGAGTTGCCGATACCAATCATTGAAATTCGCGCTACCAGTCAATTTCTCTCTATCAAACATAGATTTGAACGACGAGGCTAGTGTAGTAGATTCAGCTTGAGCCATTTCTACAGAAATAAAAGTTCAAAAGTTAGTACTTTCGATAAGTAAACATTCAAGAAAATAAAATACCCTTTGGTCAATATTCATATTAACCATAGTATTTTCCTTGAATATTGGATCCTCATTATCATAGTTTCACCACATCAGTTGATCTGCTAGTGATGAAAGTATAGAATAGGTAATCATTGAAAAATGATAATTGACAAACAAGTTTTCAATTCCAAAAATTATGGGATTTACAATTTTGCCAAAACAATTAATGCAAAACGTAAGCATGTTTTATCCCATCTTATGCCTTAAGTTATAGGTCTCACTAACTAACTTAATTAAGTTGACTAATTTAGAAACTGCAAATCATAAAGCTGAGGTCTCACACAACAAAATAATTCACCTCGTTATTGTAATCTAGATCAAGGTCTCACATAACTAAATTACAACTTCAAGTGTTTCTTATCATTAGATGGCATAAACTTAAATTTAAAGGGTACAAATTTTTGACGTGTAATCAAAACTTATGTATAAAGAAGCATGCATACAACTTTATAACATAAAATTTTCGAAAAAACTTACAATAGATTTTAATTGCTAAGATTGAATTCTACAAAGTTTTAATCGATGCGTTGAGAAACTTACAACTTTGCACTAAGATGCTTCGTACATAGAATGGTTATACTAGGTAGCTTCAATCGAACTCACAGGGGGCAGAGGACCAGGTAAGCGCTGAGGCATAACCTTAGACATCCATTCAGTGAGACTGTGCTCACTTCTTAAATAACCCCTTTATAGTTTGTTCTAGTGGGTGAGCCGTTCTAACCATTTAGTACAGTCGCACCAATCGATTTAAAAGTTCAAGAATAATTCTTAGATAACAAATCAATTTCGCCATTATTTAGTCCATTTAATTTTCTATTCATAAAAAACCCTTTTTGCTTACTAACATGTCAAACAATATATAAACAAAAAAGCATTTTAATAAAAATTAAACACACTCAAATAATATAAACATATAACTAAACAATTTTAACATATGTAAAAACAATTAGCCACATGCATAATTATTTCAATAAACTCTAATAAACAATTCTAGGCGTAAATAAATGCATACATTAACTTGTGCTTTCATCTCGCGAGAAGATGAGCCACATACATCGACAAGTCGATTGCGTAAGCCAAAGTTAATAATATACCAATTAGCACGTAACGAATTTTTATTAGTTATAATTGAGGTCTTCCCCAATTCAATAATTATTAAATAAATAAAACATGTGTGTATCACTTAACAATTAATCAATAAACAATAAACAATACTCCATGGCAAAACATGCATGTTCCACCATGGATTCCGCATAACAATTATCACCTAAGATACGCATATTACATGTCACATAACAATTATTTATTAATTAACCACATAAAATAAGCATGCAATCCTAGGGTTTCTACAAGTTTTACAAAATTAAAACCTAATTAAATAAATTTAGGGTAATCGACCCATAATAAATAAAATTAGGGTTTAGAATTCAAAACCCTAGAAACCATAAAAAACATGCAAATAATCATAAAGATTCAATTTTTATGTGTTTCGGTAATTAATTACATCATATTAACGGCTCGTGATGCCACTGTTGGAATTTAATACTCATAACAATTATATATAAATCAAATAACATCATCAAAGCATGCAGCGGAAGTAAATAGGAATAATATATGTAAGTAATTAACCGAATAAGAAAACACGTACCTTTTAGCAATTCAAGAATCTAACGTTGATTTAACAAGAACCAAAACCCAAAACCATAATTAAGGGTTTACACAAATCGACCCAAACAAGAAATCGACCACCAAGAATTACAAGCTCAAGCGTGCTTGTTCTTCGTTCTTGTACACACGTACTATTAGCGATTTGATATGGAAAAGCTAGTTCCTTGAATCACAAATAAAACACAATACTTGTTTCTTTAGCTTGGAAAATCGAAACCCTTATGGTGAGGGTGGAACCGATCGGCCAAACAAAGAAGGAGGAGAGGAGAGGAGAAATTAGGTTATTGGTGATCCAAGATTAAGTTGTGAATGAATACAATGAATTGTATTTATAGTTAACTTAACTTGATGACCAAGTTTGTGTGGGTTAGGGTTTGGAAACCCAAACCGATCGGCCAAAGCCCCCAAATGGGATTCTAGAACTTTCCCGACTTTGTAATTTCATCTCTAGTCCTTCTAGTTAATATTTAACGACCGTTAACCAAACCTCGTTAATTATTTAACTATCGTTATGTTTTATTTCATGACTAATAATTAATAATAACATATTAATTATTAACATCAATTCTCATACGTAATGTGTGCAATCCCGAAGTCTCGAGTTCGAATCCGGACATACTATTATTTAAATATCCATAAAACCTTTCAGAAACCGTGGTGATGAATCGGTTGTAATCTGCTGTGAAAGATAGTGTATTAGGCTTGTAGGTTGTGAGCTAATATGGGTGTATATATAGCCTCCAAAACCTAGCACCCTTGGGCTTTAAACTAGTGCTCCAAATTATAAAACATTCCATATTCTTTCACATTTTCTCCTAGCCCAAACAAATCCAAACGCCCCTCCATTGAACCGGCAATTGGCTTGGATTAATATGTAATCGGGTCTAGTTGTTAACGGGTCAAGGTTAGGGTCAAGTTCGAGCTATAAATGATATAACGTACCCTCATGTTTAACGTGTGTGCTCCCAATAGGCTCACACACCTTTAGCGTATTCTAGCCTATCCAACTCACATATTCCAACAATAGGACACCATTATCAAAGTACATAGGATGAAACATCTTATTGCAAGTCTCACACTCCAAAGTAGGTTCTTATGGCACATTCAAGTCTCCTGTTTTCCTCCTTGTTATAGAAGTCGAGGTATTTGAGATGATCAAATGGCTTATACAGCAGAGGATGCTCTTCATCGACAAACTCTTTTGGCGTTTCTATAATCCCTTCCAGAAATGAAAACTGAGCTATAGAATATCTGCTTTCTTTGCATTCATAGTAACTCGATAAAAAGGTGAATACAATCTTTTATTACTCCAAGCCTGATCACTTATTAAAAATATTTCGTTACAGAATAAAGGGTTTACTGCATATAAAGTAGTAGTAATCATCTTTAATTTATTTTATGTTTTTAGTGACTATCCAATTTTTTATAAAAAAAGTCAACATGGTCGAACTTATTGATTCTTCATCATTTGATCTGAGACTTTAATGGTGTTTTCTCGAATAACATCAAAGTTGGATGGAGACCCCTACATAATGAATCAATTGATTTTACGTAAATGGATAGTTTCATGACTAACCATGGCTGCATCGCCTGACATGACTATGTATGATGAAGGTACAAGCTCCACACTGAACCATTCCCCATCCCTAGCTTTCACCTCTAAACCGTTGACTCCATTTTGATACAGAAAAGTGATGAAGTCTTTATCAGTATGAGGAACAAATCCCATATTGGTTTTGTTTGATAGTGGTGGTCTGTACTTCATGCCCCGACAAAGATATGTCACCATTTTTCTATGAGCATCCAAGTACTTTTCTACACCATAGGTTTCAAAAACCATTCTTGTCACCATTTCTTCCAATTCCGCCACAAGCTTGTTGTATGCTAGCACATTTTCGCTAACAGGGATGCAAAGGTTAAGTGAACACACTTATTTATATAGATAACATAAGAAAAACCAACAGGAAAAGACCTAGTGATATCAAAGGTGGCCTACTAATTAGGAATTTTCAGTTCCCTTCGATAAAGCAAAAAAAAAGAGATTGCAAATGATGGTTACCTAAAAGCTTCATTTCCGTTGGGCCACATAACTTCGGTGAAACTTCTAATGCCATCAATGGTATTGGAATAATCAAACCCCATGCTTTCATAAAGAGGAATGAATGGAATCTGACCAACAAAGCCATACAATGGCTTTGTGGACTTGTTTAGTACTTTGGTTTCAATGGGGATATCAAACAAGTCTTCCAATCCATGAAAGACAGCGTCATTCAGCTCAGGAGTTACTTTATCAAACTCTGCTATGAAACATCCGTATTCTTCAAGGGCACGTATGGCTTCAATGGCTGTAGCGAGCCATGAGGTTGAACCAGACTAAGTTTTTCTTGTTAGTAAAGTCGATAGTAGGAAGTTTATGCATATTTTGTGTTATTCTGTATGATATTCGTATGTCCATTCTACATGTTAATCTATTTATAATAGATTATGAATGATATAAAATCTTTTATATAATAAAACAAAACCTCTAGTGGAAAATTTTCATTTCAAAAAAATTAATTCATTCCTTATTAGGAAATAACTGAATTATTATAATTTTTTAAAAAGATGTTTAATAGAATAAAAGGCTAAAATACTTCCTAATTTGACATAAATTTATATAAATTCGTTTTTATATAAGAGATGTTGAAAAAAAGTAAAAATACACATGTACTTAGTGGTTATTTTCTAATAGTTTTGGGTCAAAGTGTAAATTAAACAAGAAAAAAACGGAGTTCCTTCTCCCCTACAAGGTTCATTCGACACGAAAAAAAAAAAAAAAAAAAAAAAAAAAAAAAGGTACTCCTATTTTTGTGTGCAGGCTATGAAGAAACTAATGTGACTAACAAAACATTAAATCAACATCAGTAAATCTCATTAATCGAATGTATGTTTTTCGGTTAATCTGCAAAAATCCTCTCCACAGGAGCACAATCGGTTTCAATGGAAAATACAATTAATCTCGAAGAGTAAGTTAGTTATGCAATCGGATTTTTTTTTTTTCAATTAATATTTGTTTTTACTTTTCAGTGTTGCTTAAAAAGGGATTGAATATGTTTCTATGTGGTACTGGGACACGCCCAATGTCTTGGCAGTTCTATACATGGTTTGGCAAAATTGTGTTAGTAAAATTCAAGTATGTGGTGTTTATCTATGTGGTTACCTGATTATGGTTTGACAAAATTGTTGTTCGTCAAAACAGAGTTATGCGTCCGATGGTGTTGGCATGATTTATTATTTATGCGAAGCTTTTAATTTAAATGTTTAGTTAGTATCAACATGTATAATTAAACACTTTATTTAATTATCTACATCACATGTTATTCTTTAACTTGATGCCAAAAGAGATACCACCGATAATGATAAGCAAACAGGTAGCTTGCTATATAAATTGTTATAATGAATTGAAAAAAGTGTTGACAATCTTTATAAACTAATAAAAGGATGTTAGCTTTAGAGGAATATATTGGAGCCCTTAATAACAATCTCTGTCATGTTCCATTTATAGGGAGTAAACTGACTGAGATTTTTTAAGATCCATAAGTTAGGTAAGCTTTATATGTTCATTTACGCTCTTTTGTAAGCTAAAAAGCACAATTGATAAGTAGCACTTCATGTAACTGCAATTATATATGGGTTTTTTTGGCATACAAGTGTATATACACATAGAAGTATAGTTCATCTTTTAGTGTACAATTTTTGATCCCCTTTAATTTTAAAGTTTGTTTATTGATGCAGGGAGGGAGCATTGCTTTCAAGCTGATATTATGTGCAATGGCATCATGATAACACAACCACATGCTAGAATATGCGGTTGAGTACGTCAAGTTTGTGCAGAGACAAATTCTCACTACAATGCTCTTTTTTCATTTTAAGAAATTGCAGAGATAAATCTCCAATCATTTTTATGTAAGGTTGGCAAACTCGGCAAGACGACGTGGTTTGGGTAACAAATCTGCGGCGGTTAGTTTTTTTATAGCTCAAAATTTGTAATGAAATTAGCAATGGATATAAAATCTATTAACTATTGTCCCTTAGGAATCATTTTTTATTGGTCATTACCAAAAACTCCATGTACGCACTGTGTAACGGAATAACATGTTAAAACGGATTCGAGAGGCACACTGTGGCATACATCGGGTTGGATTCTAAATAGATGTTCAAGTTCTGCTTTTTTACAGTTTAAGAGGGTGTTTGGGATTACTTTTTTTAAGTACTTAACTTCTTAACTTTAACCATGTTAGGAATTAGAAATTCCATAGTAAAGAGTCGGTCACCCCAACTATAGTCTCGCATATGTTAGCTCGTAGAAATTACGTTATTTACTAGTTATTTAGTTAGCTATTTAGTTTAGTGCAACACCGTGGAGGAAGGACGGGTCTTTACCCACTGTATACCTGATCCACAGGCCGATAGGAGGTCGTTATGTTTATAACTATAAATACCCTCTACCTCCCAAGGTAGAGGGTTGGACCTTTCATTCATCTTAATCTAACCTTCTAAGTTTTCTTTCACCTTCTCTCTCTAGAAAGGTTCCCACTTTCTCTCTCTAAACTTTACATAATTCGAACCATATATTGTTATGTGATGTGTTTGTGAAATCCAATATGGTACAATTGGTATCAAGAGCCATGGTTAGATCATCTCTTACATATCTTTGGATTTCTAGTGGTTTTTTAGTTTGAGAAAGTTTAGTGGTTTTTGCATCATTTGGTTGATATCTAGTGTTAAAGTTTGGATTTTGATTGTACTTTTGTGTTTAGGATCATCACAAGTGTTTAGGTTTTGATTTGAAAGGCTTGAATCATCGTGGTTGGGTTGTTTTTGGATTAAAAAGTGTGTTTTGGAAGTTTTTCAAGTTAGCGACTTGGCTCTCGGTGTAATTCTCTTGGTAGCGACTTGCTTTGTAAATCTGTAGCGAGTTGTAGTGTATTGTGGTAGCGATTTGGTCCAAGCGACTTGTCTATTGAGACAAGCCGACAAATAGTACAAGTTAGTGGATTCTCCACTACGGCTAGCGACTTAGTGAGGTTAGCGACTTGCTTCAGAAAGTGTTAGCGAGTTGCAGTGCAAATTGTTAGCGACTTGTTACTAGCGACTTGGATCTTAGCGAGTTGCTCTTTAGCGACATGGTACTGTAGCGACTTGTGTCCAGCGACTTAGGTCTTAGCGACTTGGTGCTTAGCGATTTGGTGATTTAGCGAGTTGCTACTTAGCGACTTGGTGCTTAGCGACTTGGCTCAAGGTTTATAGCTGTGACAACTCGCAATTTCAGGTCATTTCTCGAAACAATTTATGCCTCACTATTTCAACATTTATCGTAAACTTGATTTACGTGTTCCAAATTCGCGTAACCTTTATGGTTTAGCGGCGAATTCATGATCATATCATCACGTACATTTCATATGGACTAAGATTAGTCTACATTTCATTCACATCATTTGCATCATATTAGTTCATTCATGACATTTCATTTCACATTTAACGCGTAATTTTTATATTAAATAAACGTTATCGCGTGAGTTATTATTTTGAATATTTAATCCGGTATTTCTAAAAATGATCCCGACATATTTTTAAACTTACATTTAGTTTATAAAAACTATATTTTGACTTTACCTAGTGTTTTAAATTTATTTCGTATATAAATCGTTAAAGTTATATTATTACGATGTTTTTCTTAAAAACTATACGAAAATTTTTATAGCACTCAAATTTTACAAGGAATGTATTTTTACAATTTTTATGATATCATTATACTCTACTTTGATCTATAAAAAAATTTCTTTCACCTAAAATTTCCTTAAATACACAAATGTATATTAAATCTTACAAGTTACATTTTACTTATACATTTTCCTACACTTAATACAATACTTTTACACAATTTATAAAAAAAAAAAAAAAAAAAAAAAAAAAAAGATATTTTTGGTGACAATAGCCCCCAAAATCCGGCCCTCTATAGGGTTGGCATTTATTTGATTGGTATGGTTTTCTTGATTTTTTTAGATACATACACTAACTTAAATTCAAGTCTTCATTCATTTCTTCATTCACTTCTCAATTATTTCACCTAGTAGCAAAAGCATTTTCCTCTCTTTTGGTTCTCCATAGAACCGGCCACCTACAAGGAGTAGCAAGGGATCACAAATTTTTCAAGTTCAAGTTAATAATCAATCTAGATAATACTCTTATTAAGATTTTGAAATAAAAATCTAGAGTATTTAGGCTAAACCTTGTTCTTTGCACCTCATCATATTAACTAGTAAGCATGTTTCTTTCATTTTTCATGTTTCCTTATCATCTCATATTTATCTTTTCATTTTTTGTACAAACATGCAAGACATATGTGATTTATACCATTTTTTTTCATAATTTTAGAGATATATATATATATATATATATATAAAGTCATCCTATAATTATCCCCTTGGTGTACTTTGGTCTTGATGATGTCTAGGAACCCATGACACCCTAAGAAGGTGTATGGTAGGATTAGATTAGCTTTGGAGTTGATTTGAAGGGATTAGAATAGGTTTGGTACGAGAAAAACTATTTTCGATAAGTTATAGATGTGTTCTGTCCTTGTTTTGATTTTCTGGAAAATCCGACTGTAGGCACAACTTTTTGGCCTTGATATTTAGAAAATATACTTTAAAACGAATACGTGGCCGCTTGAACGGATAAAAACGGAGTTATAACGAAGAAGTTATGAATTTTTAAAGTTTGACGACGAAATATATTGTTTTCAGAAAATTCAGCAACCTATTATTGTTTTATTCGAGTCAAAAACGAGCCTTAAGCTTCACAAATTATTTCGACTTATCAAAAATATATTAGTATACTTAGATACGAAGCTAAGGACGTATTATACGTAGAAAACGGATTTGAAACGACAAAGATATGCACGTTTTCATAAAATTGCCGTAACTATTATTTTCTGAAAAACTATATTATTTTTACGATACAAGTGTTACGGTAGCTGAATCGACCATGTTTGAGGCTGTTTTTAACCATGATGTGGAACTTTTTGGAACAAAATGTCTTTTAGTAAAATTAAGATCACCGGGCATATTTTTCAAAACGACAAGCCGTTTGTATAGCGGAGTTGTGATAAATTAATTACGGATGTTTAAACTTGGCCGAAACTCACTTTTTACATAACAATTAGCCAAAATCACCATCTTTAACCCTTATTATCTTTATGATCGAGACCTTTATGGCGAAAACTCCTGAACTGAAACTTCTAGATTTCGATACAAACTTTCCAAAACCGTCGAGTTCGTTCTCTAACGTTCGACGTACACCATTTTACGACTAGTTTTCCAAAGCCATTTTTGTTACTTTTATAAAAATTCCGACGACATTGTTTTACGACGAAAAGTGAAAATTTCACTATAAATCATTATAAAACCATTGTAGGATGACATTTTGACGTAAAAACTTGTAAAGTCATTTTTGAAGGGTCAAGACGTCAAAAGAGTATTTTTCGACGATAATTAATATTTTCAAAACTCGCAAATGGTATAAATAACATACGTAATGCATGCATATCATAACATTACATTGCAACTCATTACATGTCATATCATTTGTAATAGGTCCCGGTTAACGCATCACATTATACCTCAGTGTACTCACTCTTGTCATCATTCCAGTTTATCAAGTGAGTTCATAGCCCCACTTTTACTCTTTTAACTGTTTTACAAACTCTTGGGGGAGATACATGCTACATTTTTAACCGAACACATATGCTTTGAACTGTATGCTATATCCGAATGTTTTATTATCACTAAGTATTTGCCATGTTCGAAGTCCCTACATCATGAACCATTAGTCACTTGCGAGTGAGCGCGAATATTGTGAATAGGCCTATTGGAATTAACACTCCCGCTCCTATTGACCCATTTAGGGGAAATCGAGCGCACTATATTTGAATCATTAAGGTAAATTGGCAAATTACCTATTAGGGCGGCGATGAAACGATGATTACCAATTTTTATTGGTGCGATGTTTACGCTTTGGTGTCATGAACTTAGTGAAATAAATACGATTTTGTTTTTAACGATGAGTGTGAAACCATTTAACTCACACTACGATTATTGTGTTCAAACGAATTACTTAAACCTATGGATTTCACTCAACCTTTGTGTTGACCTTTTTAGCATGTTTATTCTCAGGTATCTAAGGCATTATCATCATGGCATGGTTAAGGAACCACCTTTTGAGTCGCGGCGTCGACTTACATCATTGTACATTATGGCACTTTCTTTTAAAACCATCGTTTGGACTTGTAATATATTTATATTTCCGCAAACTTTGTAAACTTTTGGGACCTATGTTGTAACTCTGATTATTTTATTAAATCAAACGATGTATTTTCCAAACGACACTTTAGGTCGTTCAATATAACTGTGATTGTGATGCTATGACAGTCAATCCCCAGGAATTCCATTCCGCTGCAAAACAGGTAATTTGGGGGTGTGACAGATTGGCATCAGAGCTTCGGTTATAGAGAACTAGGTTGCATCATTGACCCTAGACTATAACTACATCATCATAGCATCTCATCATTTCATCATACGTGCATGTTCACTTTGCGTGCGATTTATACGTACATTTTTCGAGTTATTCACTTTCATTTCACATCGATTGTCACATGGATGCCTTTAAATTCCCATCCCATTATCATTTCCTCATACTCTAATGTGGAGAATTCCTTGACATTCCCTATCATAATTTTTACATCAATTGACTCATCACCGATAACGTCGAATACTGAGATAAACCTTTAAGTACGGCAAAGTCACTCTCACTCCTTTGTTTCATCACTAACATGTCGAGTTACACGCTATTCACTCTAAGTCACTAAACCATCATACATTTGAAGCACTTACGACATCTCATAACCCATTTCTTAGGAAACCGTCGATTATTTTGAAAGATAACCTCAAACTTATCATTTCTTATCACCTCTCTTTAGAGCGCATATTTTTAACATGGGATTTTGCTACGTCTCACATTTCCTCTTGTTTTGAAGAAGATATGGCACCGAAGAAAGCTACAGTTGAAATGACCCAAGCGGCTATTCAAAAGTTAGTGAATGATAGCATAGCTGATGCTTTAAGAGTCGAAAGGGAAACAGTGGCTGCTGCTGCTGCTGAGGCCGCGGCTGCTGCTGAAGCCGCTAGGCTAGCTGCTGCTACTGGAAATGCCGGAGGATCCGGAGTTAAGAGATGTTCGTACAAGGATTTCAAAAGTGGTGAGCCCACGAAGTTTAGGGGGACTGAAGGAGCCACGGCCATGGTACGATGGTTTGAAAAGTTGGAATCCGTGTTTTTGCTTTGTAATTGCCCGGACGATAGTAAGGTCAAATTTGCTACAAGTACATTACTCGATGGAGCATTGTCGTGGTGGAATTCATATGCCCAACCGATTGGAATGGAGAATGCTTTCAAGCTTACTTGGGAGCAATTTAAGGGTTTGGTGACTAAGAAGTTTTGTCCTCGTACGGAAGTCAAAAAGTTGGAGACCGAGTTCTATGAACTAGTAACTATTGGGTACGATATTGACACTTACATTCGGAGATTCCAAGAATTGGCCGCGTTATGCCCGTCCATGGTTTCTGATAATGAGAAGTTGCTAGAGGCTTTCATTGGGGGACTTCCCGAGGTGATTCAAGGAGATGTGACTTCGTTTGATCCACAAACAATCGAGGAAGCTATTAGGGTGACTCAAAAGCTCATGGCCCAGGTAGTGAAGAGAGGTAAGTACACCAACACCAACCAAAACAACAACAACCCCAACAACCGCACCAACTACCACAATAACCAAAACAACAACAACAACGACGATAACCAAATCAACAACAACAAAAGAAAATGGGAAAACGACCAAGGAGGTTATAACAACAACAACCAAAACCGCAACACTAACCATCAACAACAACAAAATAGAAGGCAAGAAGCGGGAATAGTTTATGTCGCTGCACCAATGAGAGGTAGAGGGTATGCTGGAACACACCCACTATGTAATCGATGTAATTTTCATCACTCGGGTCCTTGCCCTGCCAAGTGCCACAAATGCCAAACACCGGGACATCTAGCCAGGGATTGTAAAGGTAAAGCCGTAGTCACATGCTTCGGATGTGGGGAGCAAGGACACTATAGAAATCAATGTCCTCAAAACCAAGGTCAACCAGTTGAAGATGCTCATGGGAATGCATATATGTTAGGAGGAGGAGAAGCTCGTCATGGTCCCAACAACGCGGAAGACTGAAGAAGTTTGGAAGCTAACAGTCTTAATTTTCCTTATGTACTATGTCGTACTAAGTTTATGTTTTCCATCGTATCCGAATCTTTATAACCTAAGATGTACTACTTTTGCTAAACCACTTGTTGTAAAATATTCTCATCTATCGTACTTTATTTTCTTTTCGATTTGTTATTACTTATGAGAATTTTACTTCTTTTTACTTTATCGACCATTTTAACGACACGGTTTAAATCCTTGTAAGCATCGAGAGTTATAACAACTAAACCGAACGTCACATCATCGTTCCTTAATTATACATAGCCTAGCTAACTATGTCTAATTCTGGAGGGGTCATGTTATGTTGGGAGCAGTTAATTATAAATCTTAGTGCAAGCAAAATCTTCACATATTTCAAAGTCAAAGTGTTACTTATGAGAGATTCATCCGATATTTTCTGTACTATGATGTTTTGTACACTCTCAATCATCGACGACCGTAACGACACTTCTCCATGTCTTTTCTCCTCGTTATTCATCATAAACTCAAAAATTCGATAGACTAACACGAACTGAATTCAGGGACTGAATTCCTTTTTGGTTGGGCGAATGTGACAACTCGCAATTTCAGGTCATTTCTCGAAACAATTTATGCCTCACTATTTCAACATTTATCGTAAACTTGATTTACGTGTTCCAAATTCGCGTAACCTTTATGGTTTAGCGGCGAATTCATGATCATATCATCACGTACATTTCATATGGACTAAGATTAGTCTACATTTCATTCACATCATTTGCATCATATTAGTTCATTCATGACATTTCATTTCACATTTAACGCGTAATTTTTATATTAAATAAACGTTATCGCGTGAGTTATTATTTTGAATATTTAATCCAGTATTTCTAAAAATGATCCCGACATATTTTTAAACTTATATTTAGTTTATAAAAACTATATTTTGACTTTACCTAGTGTTTTAAATTTATTTCGTATATAAATCGTTAAAGTTATATTATTACGATGTTTTTCTTAAAAACTATACGAAAATTTTTATAGCACTCAAATTTTACAAGGAATGTATTTTTACAATTTTTATGATATCATTATACTCTACTTTGATCTATAAAAAAATTTCTTTCACCTAAAATTTCCTTAAATACACAAATGTATATTAAATCTTACAAGTTACATTTTACTTATACATTTTCCTACACTTAATACAATACTTTTACACAATTTATAAATAAAAAAAAAAAGATATTTTTGGTGACAATAGCCCCCAAAATCCGGCCCTCTATAGGGTTGGCATTTATTTGATTGGTATGGTTTTCTTGATTTTTTTAGATACATACACTAACTTAAATTCAAGTCTTCATTCATTTCTTCATTCACTTCTCAATTATTTCACCTAGTAGCAAAAGCATTTTCCTCTCTTTTGGTTCTCCATAGAACCGGCCACCTACAAGGAGTAGCAAGGGATCACAAATTTTTCAAGTTCAAGTTAATAATCAATCTAGATAATACTCTTATTAAGATTTTGAAATAAAAATCTAGAGTATTTAGGCTAAACCTTGTTCTTTGCACCTCATCATATTAACTAGTAAGCATGTTTCTTTCATTTTTCATGTTTCCTTATCATCTCATATTTATCTTTTCATTTTTTGTACAAACATGCAAGACATATGTGATTTATACCATTTTTTTTCATAATTTTAGAGATATATATATATATATATATAAAGTCATCCTATAATTATCCCCTTGGTGTACTTTGGTCTTGATGATGTCTAGGAACCCATGACACCCTAAGAAGGTGTATGGTAGGATTAGATTAGCTTTGGAGTTGATTTGAAGGGATTAGAATAGGTTTGGTACGAGAAAAACTATTTTCGATAAGTTATAGATGTGTTCTGTCCTTGTTTTGATTTTCTGGAAAATCCGACTGTAGGCACAACTTTTTGGCCTTGATATTTAGAAAATATACTTTAAAACGAATCCGTGGCCGCTTGAACGGATAAAAACGGAGTTATAACGAAGAAGTTATGAATTTTTAAAGTTTGACGACGAAATATATTGTTTTCAGAAAATTCAGCAACCTATTATTGTTTTATTCGAGTCAAAAACGAGCCTTAAGCTTCACAAATTATTTCGACTTATCAAAAATATATTAGTATACTTTGATACGAAGCTAAGGACGTATTATACGTAGAAAACGGATTTGAAACGACAAAGATATGCACGTTTTCATAAAATTGCCGTAACTATTATTTTCTGAAAAACTATATTATTTTTACGATACAAGTGTTACGGTAGCTGAATCGACCATGTTTGAGGCTGTTTTTAACCATGATGTGGAACTTTTTGGAACAAAATGTCTTTTAGTAAAATTAAGATCACCGGGCATATTTTTCAAAACGACAAGCCGTTTGTATAGCGGAGTTGTGATAAATTAATTACGGATGTTTAAACTTGGCCGAAACTCACTTTTTACATAACAATTAGCCAAAATCACCATCTTTAACCCTTATTATCTTTATGATCGAGACCTTTATGGCGAAAACTCCTGAACTGAAACTTCTAGATTTCGATACAAACTTTCCAAAACCGTCGAGTTCGTTCTCTAACGTTCGACGTACACCATTTTACGACTAGTTTTCCAAAGCCATTTTTGTTACTTTTATAAAAATTCCGACGACATTGTTTTACGACGAAAAGTGAAAATTTCACTATAAATCATTATAAAACCATTGTAGGATGACATTTTGACGTAAAAACTTGTAAAGTCATTTTTGAAGGGTCAAGACGTCAAAAGAGTATTTTTCGACGATAATTAATATTTTCAAAACTCGCAAATGGTATAAATAACATACGTAATGCATGCATATCATAACATTACATTGCAACTCATTACATGTCATATCATTTGTAATAGGTCCCGGTTAACGCATCACATTATACCTCAGTGTACTCACTCTTGTCATCATTCCAGTTTATCAAGTGAGTTCATAGCCCCACTTTTACTCTTTTAACTGTTTTACAAACTCTTGGAGGAGATACATGCTACATTTTTAACCGAACACATATGCTTTGAACTGTATGCTATATCCGAATGTTTTATTATCACTAAGTATTTGCCATGTTCGAAGTCCCTACATCATGAACCATTAGTCACTTGCGAGTGAGCGCGAATATTGTGAATAGGCCTATTGGAATTAACACTCCCGCTCCTATTGACCCATTTAGGGGAAATCGAGCGCACTATATTTGAATCATTAAGGTAAATTGGCAAATTACCTATTAGGGCGGCGATGAAACGATGATTACCAATTTTTATTGGTGCGATGTTTACGCTTTGGTGTCATGAACTTAGTGAAATAAATACGATTTTGTTTTTAACAATGAGTGTGAAACCATTTAACTCACACTACGATTATTGTGTTCAAACGAATTACTTAAACCTATGGATTTCACTCAACCTTTGTGTTGACCTTTTTAGCATGTTTATTCTCAGGTATCTAAGGCATTATCATCATGGCATGGTTAAGGAACCACCTTTTGAGTCGCGGCGTCGACTTACATCATTGTACATTATGGCACTTTCTTTTAAAACCATCGTTTGGACTTGTAATATATTTATATTTCCGCAAACTTTGTAAACTTTTGGGACCTATGTTGTAACTCTGATTATTTTATTAAATCAAACGATGTATTTTCCAAACGACACTTTAGGTCGTTCAATATAACTGTGATTGTGATGCTATGACAGTCAATCCCCAGGAATTCCATTCCGCTGCAAAACAGGTAATTTGGGGGTGTGACAATAGCGACTTGTCTCTAGCGACTTGTTGACTTTTCCCGACAAAACTTCAAACGGCTATAACTTTTGATCCGTAACTCCGTTTTCAGCGTTCTACCCATCAAAACGACCATGAGAACGAGGAGAATGGTACGCCCCTCAACCCTCAAGGCCTAAATCTGCTCCGAACAGAAGTTATTGAGTTTTTTTAAGTTTTTAGACCTAAGTTTCTCCGTAAAATCGTGCATCAAACAACCCAAATCACAACCAAACAACATCTCTGCTAATCCTACATAAGTCCTAACACACAATTTTCTATCATTGTGTCTATTCATTAGTCATCTTAACACATTTCATTGGTCATTTCTTAACGGTTTCGTCTTAATTTTAGTAAAATCCCGCGAAAGATTCTATTTCTCGGTTTAAATCATAGACTTGTAAAATCCCATGCATCCTTCCCCATCATGTCTTACTCTACTGACCCAGTGATTTCAGAAGTGCTTAAACTGTATGATGTTGTGGACAACAATGATAATGCATGCTACACTGAACGATTAAAGATGATTGAATTAAGCAATTAGGATGTGAGATCTCCGTGTTCAGAATCTAATGAGAGAGAATTGCACCAGTCTAAGCTACAGAATACCATGCATAAAGAAAGTAGCATTGAACCTTTTCAACAACTTCACTCTCACACCATGTTACTTCTACCCATAACAATGGAACGAACATGTATTGCCCTCTTCCATCAGGACTTATCTACATTAACAGGAACTTTGCTGTTAAACCTAGAGCAATTGGAGCTACAACTTGACAAAGAGAAGGTTCAAAAGGATAGTTCCAGTGCTGCACTTCAAGTGATCTACAAACTTTTTCAGTCGTTCATTAGAAGGGAATTCACATCAAACTATGATCAAGACATGACTGAAATATCGTTCAAGAGACACACTGGAATGGACATTAGCGTGTTCACAGAGACACTTATCCATCTCATGGACAATGTGGAGAAGTATATTGAGGAAGTTACTCAGAAAGATGAAAAAGTGGATGAGAGTCTGGTGCAGTTGAGAGATATTTGTGATGAGTCGGGTAATGTAACTGTTGAAGAATCGGGTGATGTTGAATGCAGAATCTCAGAGACAACAATAAATGATGTTACCAGCTGCTCAGTAACTCCTGTCACAAAAGAAGTGGATGTTGTGATCAGAAAGGTGAATGAATGTCGGGTACAATCAATAAATTGTAGTGTTGAATCCAGTAAGGCATCGGGTGATGGATCAGTTGACACTGAATAAAGAGATTCAGAGATAGATAAGCTTGACACAGCCAGCGGTCTAGTGACTCTTGTTACACATGATGTGGATGCAGATATCAGACCTGAAATTGAGCAGGTGTCATGTAATGAGGTACCCTTTACTGTTCAACATAGTGCATTTGCTAATGTTCCTAAACATACTGATCTTAATGCTGAACATGATTCTGATAAATATTCCTTGGTTGAGGCTGAGTCTAATAATTTCAAAACAAATGATATGGTTGATAAAAAGGCTTTTGATGAACTTTTAAACAAACTCTCAAAACTTGAAAAACATTGCATTTCTCTTGAAATTGCGATACAGAGTAAAGAAGAAAGTTTTCAACTTAACAAACCATGTAAAAATCCGGAACCTCCTGAATTCCGTGAACTTTTTGAAATTAACACTTTGAAAGCTCAGCTTCAAGACAAAGAGTCAACTATCAACAAATTGAAGAAACATATTTCTAATATGCATGTGAAAAGTAATTTGGTTACAATTAATTCTGATGATAATACTATTGATGATATTCAAATGAGAAATGATGAATTAGCGGTTTGTGTGGCCAAATTACTAAAGGAAAATGAGTCTTCGAGAAAGCATCACATAGAACTAAGTGGCTCTATCAAAGAAGCTAGAACTAAGTCAATAGAACAATCAAACTCTTTGATAGCAAAAATTGATGATCTCAAAGCTCAACTTTAGGAAAAGAGTTTCGCTATTGTTGCCCTAAAAAATGAGCTTAGGAAAACTGTAGGGAAAAGTGTGAATACTAAGTTTACAAAACCATCAACCTTGGGGAAACCAGTTTCTCATACCATTAGAAACTGGTCCATTGTTAGGCAGCCTACTGTGTTTATATCCGAGAGACCAAAATTTTCAAAAACACGGTTTGCCTCCCAAGTTGATGAGAAACATGTTTTGTCAAAATCAGTCACTTCACTTGAGTTACCTAAGAATAAGGCTGCTAGCTCCGTTAACCCTCAACACATAGCCACTTCTACTCCCAGCACCTCTAGGATTAGTTTGAAAACAGTGTCAAAACCAAGCATTAAAACCCAGAATTCATATGATATGAATGACTTGTGGAAGAACTATTATCTAGAAAAAGCTAGGAAAAAGGCACAGATTCGAAAAGACAGAATTTTAGGTGCAAGACCTAGGGTGAGGAATTCTACGAGATTTCAAGGCACTGCTAGTAGTTGGAAACCACTTCCTAGGAACACTCAAAAGACTAGGGATTGGCGTGCATCTAAAAATAGTTATGTGCATATGAATGCTAAGCATGTAGAAAACAAAACTAGAAATTCTGAGTCTTTTCCACAAAAGAAACATTTTCCTAATTCACATGCTAAGGTACAATCCACTAAGACTACTAATGTGACTAAGGTTCAACATGTTGTGAAGCAAAACAAACTAAAAACTTTGCCTAGATGGATACCAACTGCTAAATCTTTGGAAGCTAGGAATAAGGATAAGTCTTCCACTGTGCATAAGAAGCCTAACAATCATAGACCTTGCCATAAGTGGATACCGTCTGGTAGAATGTTTAAGGATGCTGGACTTAGGTGGATACCTACAGGAAATATGTTTACCAATGGCAATCTCAATGTTGACCGTGAAACCCCAAAGGGTTTGGATACTGATGTCACTAACCAAAATATATGCAATCAAGTTTGTAATAATAGTGCAGGTAGTCCTTACTCAGGTGCAGATACTTCGATCCTTCAATACATGGACTGGCTTAAAGTATGGATAACAAAAGGATTGATATCTCATAACTCACGGGTTCAAGTTACTCAACATTGATATTCAATCGGCTATGACGTCTGTTCACATCAGTTCAGGCCTCGTACTCCAAAGAAAAGAAATGTGTACGTTTCAGTGCGCATTATCTTAGAAAGAAGAGAAATCTTCTTATGACGTATGAACACATCAGTTCATGCCTCGTACTCTAAAGAAAAGAAATGTGTACGCTTCAGTGCGCATTATCTTCGGAAGAAGAGAAATCTTCTCATTATGACCATTCTCATCAACATGCTTCATACTTTTTCCATGCGCTTCTGTCATCAAGTGAACCGGGCTACCACTGATTGTTTTCTCATTCCACTTGCTCGATTATAATGAAGATGGCGACATCATGTGCTTATTTTGCAGGAGAGAAGTGTGAATAGAACATTTGGATGATTTCACTTATTTAGTCAAGAATGGCATCTCCGTATGCAATTCTTGAGGAGGAGAAGAAGTGTGAATTTTTTGCATTGTTGATTGATATTTGAGAATATAAATGGTAATACGGCTCTAAACTCATGTAAGAACCGAGCTTCTTCTCATCGGGTCATCTTCACATGGAGTTTTTTCTCTTCTAAGAGCCGTTGGTTGACATCTTCACTCGGATTGATGAGTTTATCGACAAAGTGCTTCCGGTTAATGCTTCACGTAAACATCAACATGATGATTCCGAACAATCTCTCTGTTCTTGTTTGATGTGATTGGTAGTTTGGTGTTACCATCTTGTGTGTTCGTTGCGGCCTGATTGCTGATTTCCTTGATGAACATCTTTTTGTTCTTGTTTGATTGGGAGGGATTTTAGTTAAGGGGATTTGCGAGATGTAAGTTAATTGGGATGCTTTTTGGGGGGATGCATTTTGGTGTGAGTTGAAGATGTTAACTATCTTTTCCCCAACTGCACAATCTTGAAGAAGGTCGAGTCTACAGTCTGTTCGACATTTTCTGCTACATGTTAGAAGACTAAAGACGAGTTGCATTTAACGATCTAAAGACTTCTTCTTAATCTGGGCATTTATCAAACAGATTGTCGGTTTAGGGGAGAGCACTAATTGGGAGAGAGTTATTAGTCAGATTCAATCCCCAATTAGACTTGCTCATATTCTTTAGCAGTGACTCCTCGAGACGTTGTTATTGACTATTTCACGTATTGGACATTTGACACAAGTTGATTACTTCGGAGTTAATCATTTATCACTTATTTGAGATTGAAGTTGACTTTCACAAAGGTGTGTTTTTATTTGATAACTTGCTCGGGCTTAAGAATTTGAGTTGAAGACTTGGTTTATCTAGTTACCGGGAGTCGAGGTGGATGGTTGAAGACCTGCTTAACTATCACTATTAGGAGTTACTTTGTTTTACTCAGTGTCACACGCATATGACGGTGTGGATAATCGCAAGAGGTGTTAATGTCTCATACTTTTTTTAGGTAGTGAGTACTTAGATATTTGCTTGAAGCATAAATTCTCTACACCGTTCTTCCATCATTAGGTGCAAGCTTAAGATACAAATGTGGGGATGTTGACTTCAGTTTCAAGTATGTTATATCGGGTGTTCTTCTTCAGTGGTCATTTCAAATTGTCTACATAAGGGTTGATAAAATAGTCAGAGAGAGTCTTTAGCAAGTTGATTCTCACAAGAGTTCAAGTGTTCTTCTCATAAAGATTTCAAGTATTTGGGCTTATTATGTGTTGCTGATTCTGAATCATCAAAACCAGAAAGGAGGAAGGAGACACGCATCTAAACGCGAGTAAACTTGATGAACTTAATACTTCTAAGTGATTGAAGATATCCCGGGAAGACAAATGTCATTACCGCAGAAAAACTCAAGGTTTGACTCATGGCGTTTAGTGTTTATTCCAACTATGTGGGGGAAGAGATGTTAGAGAAAGTTTATGAAGATAAACGAGGTACACAAGTGTGTGATTCATCAGGGGAGAGAGAATTGTGTACATTGGGGGCGCTCATTTGTTTTCACTTGAGGGCTTAATCAGTGATTTAGAGATATAATCCATTATTCCGGAGTTGACATCCGCAGAGATTGTCATCCGCAGAGATTGTCATCCATAAAGATAATCAGTGACTTAGCCTGCTTCTTCAATGTTATCAGTTACTCCTTCCTTGTGTAGTGGTATACTTCGGATACTTGAGCTTCATACATGATCATCAGGGAAGAAAAATGTGAACATGGGGAGGTGTTTTCATTCCCCTCATGGTGTGTATTCGGGAGAGCTCTTGGGTATTGGTGTACTTCGGGTTCTTGAGCTTCATACACGATCATCCGGGAAGAAAAATGTGAACATGGGAAGGTGTTTTCATTCCCCTCATGATGTGTATTTGGGAGAGTTCTTGAGCATTATACTAAGAGACGGACTGCATCATTTCAACTACAAAGGGGAAGTGTTCTCTTGACAACTTTTTGGAATGGATTGCTTCAGACTTCAGTGGAAAAGAAATTTGAGAAGAAATTTAAAGAGTGGGATGATACGTTGCTGTTCTTGTTGATGATATAACCCCGAACGAAGAATCTTGATATTCGGCCTTAAATGGAGCAGCGGGATTTATGATTATGGTGTGCATCTCTGTGCACCTGGCTAAGGCAAGCTTGAAATAGAGCTTCGAATCTGCTCATCTAATGGATTTTCGGTTTGGGGGGAAGCTGCCAAAGTCTCACTTTCGGATGGTTCAATTTCTTTCTTCTATGCAAGAGCCTCGGAAGCTTTGGTGGTGAATGTTTAAGAGATGATGACTTCTATCTTCTACAACGGGGCTGTTCGATATCCTTATCTCGGTACTCGTATCATCATCTTCTTTAACTATATCATCTATTCTATCCTTGTATATTTTTATCAAAAATCCAATACAAAAATATAAAACCTACAAAAGAAAATAGAAAAATATAAAACCTTCAAAAACCCATAAAAATCAGAAATTTTGAAAAATACCAAAAATATGTTTTCCAAGACATGTCTTCTGGTATCGATAACATCTACGGTCTTAGAAATGTCATTCAATAATGGCACGGGACTTTAGATGAAGTTCGAGCAGGAGGTGTAAATATTCTTTTTCAAAACATGTCTTCAAATGATGGCTTGCAGTTACTTCAGACTGTGACACATGCTTAAACTTTGGCTTGCTATCATTTCAAATAGCAACCCATTCTTTTAAAGAAAGGAAAGTGCTGCGCTAAACCAATTTTTCAAATATTTCGTGCACCTATCCTAAAACAAAACAAGGAAAGCATGTCGTCAAAAAGACTGTTGTTCCTACACAAATGTTTTTCCGTCTAAAATTCTTCAGAAAAATATTTGTTGCTTTCTAAATGGTGGAAAATGAGTTGCTTGTAAATCAATCAGTTTCAGAGTTTTCGTAAAAATTGAAAACTCAATCAATGACTTCAGCACTTTTAAACCTTTTTTTTAAATTGAGTCATTGATTGAGGGGGATAATGTTTTCAAATTTACATCATCTAACGGGCTTTCTTAACTATTCTAATATGCTAAATTAAAAATGATGTTAACTTACGTTGAAGGACTAGGTGCCTAGGATAAGATTGTTAGGATTAGATGATTAGAGTTTGATAAACACATTATTCCCATACCTTTTATGATATGATTGATATGTTGGATTGACTTTTATTAGTCGATTGTTGTTTGGGTGATGTCGACCACCATATATTTGTATGTGTGTTCACTAATATATGCAGGTATATTGGTATATAAGAATGTTCCCGATCCGGATCCCACAAATGAACATGATTGGATGACGCAAGGAAAGGGTAATGATATCTTGGGTTGACAAATGAAGAAACAGAGCTTAATTGGACTTCAATGGAGAGTTGGCATAAATGCAACGTAAGAGGTCTCACTGCATCAGCAGATGGTTTTCTTCTAAGTGATTGAAGAAACGGAGCTTAATTTGACCTCAGTTGGCATTCAAAATGCAACGTAAGAAGAAGTCTCACTGCATCGGCAGACGGTTTTCTTCCAAGCCCTACAGCAACAACGGAAGCTTTTCAACCACCTAATGTATCTTTGTGCAGGACAAGTAGTGAATGATACCATTTTTCTAAAACTTTGAATAATATTGTTTTTGAAAATGGAAAAATATTGTTTTGAAAATAAATTGGACTAAATTTTGAGAATCACCGGACTTCATTTTATCAAAACATAAGTCACTCAATCATTGACTTATGTCATGGATTGAGGGGGAGTGTGATTTAAAATAAAATATTTTCAAACGATATTTCTTCATAAAAGGTCCGGTTTGTACGAAACAAAGTGGTGATCTAAAGATTTAATGTTATGTCATGGTATGATTTTCTTTAAAACTCAAAGATCTGTCAAAATGAAATTTTTTCTGTTCTTGTTTGATTGTGAAATTGTTTTATTTTACTAAAAGATCTCTTAAAACAATCATACCTGACACTAACAATCTTTAATGTCTTAAAATGATCCTTATCTGTCATTTTTCAAAATCAAATCTTGCCAAGTCTTTCCCCAAAATTTTCTAAATTATTTAAAATCTTTTGGGATCACTAATCTCAAATGGTTTGAAATCTTTGATTGGGTGAGAGATCGTGATTTAAATCTCATATCTGTTTTAATGGAATTGGTTTTAGTACTTCAAAGGCACTCTTGCCTCCATGTGCCAAACGATTTCAATATACATAATGCACATGTTGAGGAGGAGGATTTATCCAAAAACCAGATGAGTATTTAAACAAGGCCACATTTTCTCCCATGTTTTCTAAACCTAATTAAATCACTTGGGATCCAAAATCTCAAAGGGTTTGATATTTTTGATCGGGTGAGAATTTGTGATTTAATAATGAAATTTGATAAAAGGTGATCGTTTTGATTTAATTGTGCACGCTGCTCTCTCATATGTGCTAAACGCTTTTGAATCTTGAAGCACATATTGAGGGGGAGCATAACTATCGAGGTACAAAAGTTTTTAAAGACATTTTTAAAGTACCTTGATTGAGTTTTCAAATGGTTTTATTAATGGATTTTGTGATCGTGGATGTGCTTCAAAAGAACTCTTTCCTCTATGTGATAAAATGATTTCACTTATCCTATGCACATATTGAGGGGGAGAATTTTACCATGAAAATCAAATGGCTTTTTCGTATGAAAATTGTGATCAAAGAAAATATTTCAAAGTCCTCTTGCCTCCTTGTGCTAAACAATTTCTAAATCATACGCACATGTTGAGGGGGACGTTTTCTAAATGATCAAAACTATTAAGGTACAAAATGCTTTGATCTCGCATCACAAGTACCTTGATTGGTTTTCCAAATGATTTTTCAATTGGTTTCGAGAAGGAATGAACAATACCAAAAGACCGACCAAATTTACTTTATGCATGGTGTTATAAGGATGGTTAAGTTAGGTATTTGTTCCCACGATCCGCCAGAACCGGAGGGATCTACCCAGGGAAAATCCACTAGATAGTGTAGAGTCCTTAGGTATGATGTAAAAAGGAGAAAAATGAGAATATGGGAAGAATGCGGACTGAGACAGAGCTAGTACTGGAATAAACCCAACAAGGTTCTAGTTATGAAGTCTCGGTAAGCACTGAAGGGGTTGAAGAATGAAAAAGAAATGAATATGAAAAGGGTGAAAAGAAATAGCCCTCCAATAATTCAACCTTAGGGCAGAAACCGGGTTCAATTCATATGCTACTGGTGGTTACTAAGGTAACACTGGTATTGAAGACAAGACATCATGGACCCAGTGATGCACTGCACTTCAACTTCCCAAGCTACTCAAGTTCCTCTTAAAAGGGCTTGTTTCATTCTCACGGGGAACCGACATAATCTATCGACTTTCTCTTAGAGATTGTTGATATTGAAGAAGGAGACCCTCTCCCTAGTCTCCGGCACAGGAACCAAATGAGCACTAATTGAGTCTAGAGCCAAGAGATCATCCACAATATCTCTTTAGGACACTAAATTAATGAAGACTTGCTGTTTCACACAATGTGAAAAGTAAGAATATATATTAAGAGTCCTACGCATTATCCTTGTGGTATTGCCAGAACATCCGAGTGATATGTAAAAGTATTCACGATGAAGATGGAAATCCTTCTAGAGCCAACATCAAACAAGCTCTTGGTGGGTGACATGTGAAATCTTGCAAAAGATCAAGCTTGTGACAACTGGATAAAAACGATGGGACGATTCAATCTTGAATCAACCTTGGTCCAGGATTGGAATTGACGAATACTTTTGGAAAAACCATTCGATGTGCAAACCTTCTTTTCTCTAGCACATCGAATGTGTATTCATATTTCTAATTCAAAAAGTATCTCTGATTGAAAAAATGCTTTTGGAAAAACCGTTCGATGTGCGAATCTCTTCTTTTATCTAGCACGTCGAATGTGTATTCTTTTCAAATACAAAAAGTGTTTTTGTTTGAAAATTGATCTTTCTCATAAAACCTTCGTTGTATTTCAAAACTCTTTCTTCAAGCAATACACGATTGTTTTTCAAATCATTTTTCATCAATCAGTGAATCTCAATTTGCTGGTTCACTCACTCCGTGTTGTCTTCTTTGAGACGTTCCGGTTTGAGAACAGCTAGAATAGCTGCGAAACCCTGTCAAGGAGATTCTTCGGAATCATACCTGATCACAGGCAGTACTTGTACTGATCAACGGGGAACTGTGGGCCGTGTACCTCAATTCAACGAAAGTGATCAAAGACACTTTCGTGTGTTTTATTGCTAACTGTTGTTTTCAGGTACATTTGGACGGTTGCTGCTGATCAGAATTGAGGAGTCATTCCATAGCCGCATGCTCACAGCATCTACACTTAATTAAAGAAATCATGACTGGTGCATATCTACATAACCTGGCTTTGATATTTCTATACTATGCTTCTGCTACGCTGCTGCAAATATCATGAGCCAGTAAAGCTTCCGCTACTTTGATGGAAAGATGTCATGATTCAAAAGTGTGAGCATGTCGGTCCAAAAGTAACAACATCACATGAAGACAACACAACTATGGATGATCCAGAGAGATTTGCTGTGGCTGATGATCTCAATGAAAGCTCAAAGATCATCAAAGATGTGGATCAGTTCAAAGACCTCCACTGAAAGTACAAAATAATCGGACTATGAAGAGTCACCACAAAAGCACAAAGAATGTGGACATTGAAGAATTAAAGTCTACGAGCTCAAGAACAAAGTCAAGAATAGAATGCTAGGACACAAAATGTAATTCATGGGGTGACCTCCCTTAGAGGGAGATTGTTAGGAATTAGAAATTCCATAGTAAAGAGTCGGTCACCCCAACTATAGTCTCGCATATGTTAGCTCGTAGAAATTACGTTATTTACTAGTTATTTAGTTAGCTATTTAGTTTAGTGCAACACCGTGGAGGAAGGACGGGTCTTTACCCACTGTATACCTGATCCACAGGCCGATAGGAGGTCGTTATGTTTATAACTATAAATACCCTCTACCTCCCAAGGTAGAGGGTTGGACCTTTCATTCATCTTAATCTAACCTTCTAAGTTTTCTTTTACCTTCTCTCTCTAGAAAGGTTCCCACTTTCTCTCTCTAAACTTTACATAATTCGAACCATATATTGTTATGTGATGTGTTTGTGAAATCCAATATGTTACAAACCATAATCACAATTTTGAGGACTGTATAGATTTACATTTATGCTACCACATGTATTTTTAAGTTGGCTTCCAAATAAAAGTACTTACAGATTAGTTTATAGGTGTTATAATTTAAAAAATGAATGTCTTTAGACAACCCTGCATTTGTACCAATAGTTTTGGTGTCCGTTGTTGGTTGTGGTGAGCCCAGTAGCAGGGTTAGATAATCAACTTCAGCAGAAACGATCAACTGGTTCAGCAGAAACAAACAATGGTCAGTAGTAACAGATACCACCAGGTGGTTACCGGATATCACTTAGAATCGTGTGATCACTTTCCAAAGTAAACTATTCGACCCTAATGCCTGGGTATCACGAATATCTACTTGGGATAAGACCAAATGCAGTTAGAGAATTAGGCACAATTCTTTAACACTTGCGCTTATAAGTGTTTAGTGTTTTCTGTGTGTTCTTCATGCATGATCAGACCTCCTATTTATAGGAGGTTACTCTTGAGCTATTCCAATGGAATTATGAGTATTAATCGGCCCATTAATAGCCTCATAATTATCCCCATTATAGCCGTTAGTTTTGGTGTCCGTTGTTGGTTGTGGTGAGCCCAGTAGCAGGGTTAGATAATCAACTTCAGCAGAAACGATCAACTGGTTCAGCAGAAACAAACAATGGTCAGTAGTAACAGATACCACCAGGTGGTTACCGGATATCACTTAGAATCGTGTGATCACTTTCCAAAGTAAACTATTCGACCCTAATGCCTGGGTATCACGAATATCTACTTGGGATAAGACCAAATGCAGTTAGAGAATTAGGCACAATTCTTTAACCCTTGCGCTTATAAGTGTTTAGTGTTTTCTGTGTGTTCTTCATGCATGATCAGACCTCCTATTTATAGGAGGTTACTCTTGAGCTATTCCAATGGAATTATGAGTATTAATCGGCCCATTAATAGCCTCATAATTATCCCCATTATAGCCGTTAGTGGTTACATGACCAATTAAACGTGGTCATAAAGAAGTTGTAACTGCCATTTAGCAGTATTTTCCATAAGCAGTACTTTCCACTAGCAGTACTTTCACTTGCAGTGTAAGTACAGCCTATCAGTGGAAACACTGCTTATCAGTACTTTCATAGCACTATCAGTGGATACACCACTTCAGTGGAAACACTGCCTATCAGTGGAAACACTGCTTATCAGTGGAAACCACAAGCAGTACTTTCCACAAGCAGTACTTTCACCAAGCAGTACTTTCACCAGTACTACCAATACAAACCACTATAAGAGTCAGGGTGTTCATGGACCTTATGGGTGTACACTCCGTACCTCCTAACCCATTACAAGGTGTGAACTAATCCCACAAGTGCACTAAATTTTCCAACAATCCTCCCCAAATTTAGTTCACTTCCTTTGCATGAAAAATAAACATCAATCAAAACATGTGCATAAACGAAAATGTCCTGAGGATTGAATTTCCATCTTAGTAAATTACACGTTCAAATATTCGAGAATCAGGGTGTTCTAAGAATTGAACCCTTCAACCCATTTGAATACCTGAAGATAAAATACACACAAGTTTTCAAACACTTAACAGCTCCTAACACTATACAAGCCATGTGTCCATATCCAAATTCATAAATGTTGTAAAAGCTAAAAGTCCAAAGCTTCCTGAAGCGGCAAAACTTCAACATTTACATAGGTGGTTCCTCTTTAGTCATGCTCCTGCCAAGCACTTTTTCAAAGAAAAATAACCATTAAGAAGTAAAGACTTCATCCTCCTTTCAGCAGGTTCTGAGCACAACCTTGGGATGTAAATAAAACATGTGCTCCAGTCCACTGAATGTTCAGCTTTCCACATTGAACTCAGCTCCCAAGTTTCCTTAGGAGGGAGTTGGGTGTCCTAGCATTCAGTGACTAAGTTGGACTTAAACCCATCCCTTTAGCAGACTTTATAACCAAGTCTCTAGCCAGACCCTTCGTCAAGTGATCAGCTAAGTTCTGTTGGGATCTCACAAACTCTATAGATACCACCCCATTCATGATAAGCTCACGAATCATGCTATGTCTGACACCTAAGTGTCTAGACTTACCATTGTACATCTGGCTATAAGCCTTAGCCAATGTAGCTGCACTATCACACCGGATAGAAATAGGTGCTATAGGTTTAGGCCATAATGGAATCTCAAGAAGCAAGTTTTTCAACCATTCAGCTTCTTTACCAGCAGCTGCTAAAGCCACAAATTCAGATTCCATTGTTGAACTGGTGATGCAAGTTTGCTTCTTGGATGCCCAAGAAATTGCACCTCCACCAAGTAAGAATACCCAGCCACTGGTAGACGAATTGTCTTCAGTGTTACTGATCCAACTTGCATCAGTGTAACCTTCCAACACTGATGGGTAACCAGTATATGAGAGACTATAATCCATAGTTCTCTTCAAATACTTCAGTACCCTCTGAACTGCTTGCCAGTGATGAGCACTAGGATTACTAGTATACCTGCTCAATTTTCCCACTGCAAAACCAATATCAGGTCTTGTACAAGTCATGGCATACATCAGGCAGCCAATTACCCTAGAATACTCAAGTTGAGATACAGCCTTGCCATGATTAGGCATCAGCTTCTCACAAGTATCCATAGGTGTACTCACTGGAGTACAATCAAAGTAATTGAATTTCCTCAGTACCTTCTCAATATAATGAGACTGAGAGATAGAAATTCTTTTACTTTCATGTTTAATCCTTATACCAAGGATAACATCAGCCTCCCCCATGTCTTTCATGGAGAACCTTGATGACAAAAATTCCTTTGTCAGGTCAACCTGATTTTGGTCAGTGCCAAAGATCAACATGTCATCAACATATAGACAAATGATGACTCCTCTACCAGATTCATCAAATTTGCTATATACACATTTGTCAGCTTGGTTAAGAACATAACCACTAGACAAAACCACTTCATCAAACTTTTGATGCCATTGCTTAGGTGCCTGCTTAAGTCCATAAAGAGACTTAATCAGTTTACACACCTTGTTTTCATTGCCAGGCATGATGAAGCCCTGAGGTTGGTTCATATAAACCTCCTCTTCCAATTCACCATTCAAGAAAGCTGTTTTCACATCCATCTGATGAATAACCAGATTGTGAATAGATGCCATAGCAATCAACAGTCTTATGGTACTGATACGAGCCACATAGGCATAAGTATCAAAATAGTCTATTCCTGACTTTTGTTTAAAGCCCTGAATGACTAGTCTAGCCTTGAACTTTTCAATAGTTCCATCTACCTTCATTTTCCTTTTGAAAATCCATTTGCAACCCAGAGGTTTGCAACCAGGAGGTAGATCAACCAACACCCAAGTGTTGTTGCCCATGATGGAATCCATCTCATCATTGATTGCTTCTTTCCAGAAAGCAATGTCCTGGGACTTCATTGCTTCTTCAAATGTTTTGGGGTCATCCTCAACAATGAAGCAATAGGAGTATTGGTCTGAGACCTCATCCCTAGTACCTTCAACTAAGTATAGTTGAAACTCAGGTCCAAATGACTTTGGAGTCCTGACCCTTTTGCTCTTCCTGAGCACAGGTTCAGGTTGCTGAACCACAACCTCATCAGGGACCACTGACGGTTCATCATCAGGGACCTCTGATACACCAGTGTCATGAGTTCCATTAGGAATCCTCTGACTTGGTCTAGGGACTGATGAGAATCTATTCTCATCAAAATCTGCATCCCTTGATTCAATTATTGTGTTAACTGAAACATGTTCATTAGGTTCAATAACATAGAACCTAAAAGCCTTGGAATGCTCAGCATATCCAACAAAGATGCAGTCAATGCCTCTTTCACCCAAAGTCTTTTGCTTTGGATCAGGGAGTCTTACAACAGCCCTACAACCCCAAACCTTGAGATAATTCAGGTTGGGTTTCTTTTTAGTCCAGAGTTCATAAGGGGTAACCTTGTTCCTTTTGTTGGGAACTCTATTTAGCAAATAGCAAGCTGTTAACATAGCTTCACCCCAAAACCATTGACTCAGTCCTGAATAGGACAACATGGAATTAACCATCTCCTTCAGCACCCTGTTTTTCCTTTCAGAAATACCATTTTGCTGAGGAGTATAAGGGGCAGTCGTTTCATGGATTATTCCAACAGACTGAAAGTACTGAGTATCCATGTACTCACCTCCCCTATCAGTCCTTAATCTTTTGATCAAAGACCCAAGTTGTAATTCAACTTCAGTTTTAAACACTTTGAATTTATCTAATGCTTCATCCTTGGTATGTAACAGATAGACATAACAAAATCTAGAAGCATCATCAATAAATGTAACAAAGTACTTCTTATTCCCGAAAGAAGGAGTGGCATGCAAATCACACAGGTCACTGTGAATAAGCTCCAAGATCTTAGTCTCACGACTAACACCCTGAAAGGGTTTCTTGGTTATCTTGGTCAACATGCAAGTTTTACACTTTTCAGTGTCCATGTCAAAAGCAGGGATTAAACCATCCCTAGACATATCTTGCATTCTTTTATAGTGAACATGACCAAGTCTAGCATGCCAAAGGGTAGAATCAGTCTGATCATATGTGGTCACAAAAGCTGAAATAACACTGTCAGTGGTAACATTAAGCCTGAACATTTGATTACATAAATAACCAAAACCAATAAAAACACCATGCTTAGAAAGCACAAATTTATCAGATTCAATAACTTGTTTATATCCATGATTATTCAAAACACTACTTGAAACCAAGTTTTTCCTTATATCAGGAACATGAATAACATTAAACAAAATTACAATCTTTCCAGAACTAAACCTAAGATCTACACAACCACGACCATGCACCAAGGCAGTTGACTCATTTCCCATGTGAAGAATAGAACCATCATTCAGTGACTCATAAGTCTTGAACCAGCTTCTATCTTTACACACATGAACTGTTGCACCAGAGTCAACCCACCACGCAACATCATCATCCTGCACATAAAAAGATTCAGATACATATGTAACATAATAAATCTGAAAAGACTTATTAAACATATTCTGACCTTTCAGTGAGTTGGTTGAACCACCACTCCCTGAACCATTAGTGCCTGATCCATTGGCTTTACCACCAACTTTAACACCCTTGCAGTCCCTTTTAATGTGACCAGTCTTGCCACATTTCCAACAAGTAGGTGTTGCCTTCTTGTTAGGATCTGCCCTTGTGTTATCATGAAATTTGCGTTTGCCTTTGTTGTCATTGTACCTGGTGGAGTTGTTATGCTCCACCATATTGACAACAGATGGTCCAGCAGCATTGCCACTCTTTGGCTTGTCATTATCCTGCACTTTGAGAGATTCCTCAATGTGCAGATGACTGCCCAACTCAACAAGAGTTAACTCCTCCTTCATATGTTTCAAGGTATGCTTGAAATCTTTCCATGAAGGAGGGAGTTTGTCAATGATACAAGAGACTTTGATAGCCTCATCCATGTTCATTTGGTGTTGTGTAAACCTTCCAAGTATTCCAAGAAGTTCATTGTATTGTTCCATAACTGGTCTTGAATCAGTCATTTTGTAATTTGTGAAATTACTAACAAGGAACTTCTTACTTGATGCATCCTCAGCCATATATTTGGCATCCAAGGAATCCCACAGTTCTTTGGAAGATTCAAAGTTCTGATAAATATCAAACAAAGAATCAGACATACCATTCAGAATAAGACCTCTGCATATGTAGTCATCATTCTCCCACTTGCTCCTCCTCCTGATCTGCTCCACAGTAGCATCATCACCATCATCAGGAATTGGAGTAGTCAGCACATAGACCACACTCATGCTTGACAGCAAGAAGTGCATCTTCTTCTGCCACCTCCTAAAGTCCACCCCTTCAAACTTGTCCAGCTTAGCAAAGTTTGAAGCCATATGTTTCATTGCAGCAGTTGCCATTGATTATCACAAAATATTTTACTTTGATTGTTGGTTGTGGTGAGCCCAGTAGCAGGGTTAGATAATCAACTTCAGCAGAAACGATCAACTGGTTCAGCAGAAACAAACAATGGTCAGTAGTAACAGATACCACCAGGTGGTTACCGGATATCACTTAGAATCGTGTGATCACTTTCCAAAGTAAACTATTCGACCCTAATGCCTGGGTATCACGAATATCTACTTGCGATAAGACCAAATGCAGTTAGAGAATTAGGCACAATTCTTTAACCCTTGCGCTTATAAGTGTTTAGTGTTTTCTGTGTGTTCTTCATGCATGATCAGACCTCCTATTTATAGGAGGTTACTCTTGAGCTATTCCAATGGAATTATGAGTTTTAATCGGCCCATTAATAGCCTCATAATTATCCCCATTATAGCCGTTAGTGGTTACATGACCAATTAAACGTGGTTATAAAGAAGTTGTAACTGCCATTTAGCAGTACTTTCCATAAGCAGTACTTTCCACTAGCAGTACTTTCACTTGCAGTGTAAGTACAGCCTATCAGTGGAAACACTGCTTATCAGTACTTTCATAGCACTATCAGTGGATACACCACTTCAGTGGAAACACTGCCTATCAGTGGAAACACTGCTTATCAGTGGAAACCACAAGCAGTACTTTCCACAAGCAGTACTTTCACCAGTACTACCAATACAAACCACTATAAGAGTCAGGGTGTTCATGGACCTTATGGGTGTACACTCCGTACCTCCTAACCCATTACAAGGTGTGAACTAATCCCACAAGTGCACTAAATTTTCCAACATCCGTCATAATAGGTACATATGGTCACGTCACATGGCACATGTTTACAATTGTTTAAACAATCCATGGTATGGTGTGCAGACTGTTCGTTTTGAAAATGAGTTTGACCTAATGTTAATGTAACTAATATCTGTAATCATATGATCGATACCAAAACACAGATGTTGAGTATAGTTTGATTGATGCAAAACACCTTTTGTCAATCAAACTACAGATGTTGGTATTGAAGGATTTGTCAATTATATGAGTTTGAGCTTAATAATTGGAAGCATATGATCGATACCAAAACACATAAGTTGGTATTGAAGGATTTGACGTGACTGTAGCATCAGCTGGTGATTTTCATTGTATACTTGAATCTGCATACGGGAACCTATATTATTTATCAGCAGATCACAGATTCGAGGATAACGGAGAAGTGTAAGTTAACAGAACTCGAAAATTTTATTTGTATTATTTATGCTTTATTAGTTTAAACATGTGTGCCTAAGCATGTTTTTTTCTTTAAACATGTGTACCTAATGCGTTATTTTTACTCGCTTCTCGTGGTAGAAAAACAAATTTGAATCTACCCACTCATTATTAAATTGGTCTATATTGGAGCATATAGTGAACTAATCAAACTTTCTTACTATCTTCTTCAGTTTATTCTTTGTTGTGCGTGCACGGTTATGTTATCTGTAATTCATAAGCTGCTTGGTTTTCTTCTCTACTCTACCTATAGAAGGCCTCTTACTCATATTTAGTGATAGGGTGTAGCTAGCTTTGGTTGCCCTGTGTAGATCAAACAAAGAGCATCAAGTTGTAGATTTTGCAAATTTGTAAATTGTTTCCGCTAGAATTTTATAGAAGTCTAGCTCGCCTATATATTAATTGAACTGTCTTTTGGTTTCTAACTTTCTGTAAATTATGTTTGAATGTAGGTACCTTTACAACATTCTTTCTTATCAACATTATAAGAGACCGGTTCTTCAATTCGTATCATGTAAGCCCAGTTCTTGAGTTCACACTTTATCTTAAAGCATGTGTATAGTCGTTGGTTATGTCACATGATAAATATCGTCTATAATATTCAATTCATCAATAATAATAAGTGGTGCTCATCTGTTCCATTATTTACTACTTACGGTGCAACCAACGATTGCTCGGATTCGATCATATATATGTCTCTTTTTAATTTATATTCATCGTGCAAAGCTTTGTTGCAAACAAACATGTATACATTACTCTAGAAATACCTTTTTGTTTTATGTATTTCACTTCAGTACTCTAACTTTTACGCAATAGACATGGCTCTTTAACGTATGGCCGCTTATTCTTTGAGTGTGCAACACGAGTAGACTTCACTACAGATTCTTCTAGCAAAGCTTAGAATAGAGGACTTTTGTACTCAGGTAAGTGAATGTTCTGAAAATAATTTTACTGACAATATTTGCTTCATTCCCATCTACTTGAACAATATCACGATAGAAACATCTTGGATATAAGTAAAGTAAGAAAATGCCTTTCAAATTGAATTCATGATTAGTAAATCTTAATATTATCTAACCAGAATTTCTTGGTATCACTTACGTCTTTTGTTTCCCCTTTTTTCCAAGTATTTATAAGGTTTAAAGGTAAAAAATAAGATCCATTTACCTTATGAATGAGTCGATTTGTGTAATATCATATATTATACAGGTAAAATATTTAAAGAAAACATGATTAAAGTAAACGGGTCGAATGAAAGCTCACTATCAAAGGAATAAAAACAAGCCTCTTAAATACAATTTGCTGATACCATTATAACCATACTCGATCTTATGTTCTAACCAGAGGTAAAATGGTCATTTAAGTATATATGTCATTACTTCCATTTATATAGATGGAAGGTAATGGCAGGAGTACCTGTTATTTGGGGCCAGTAGTAACCTTGTGCATTATCATATTAAATAACTATTTTTGTGAGGCTCCTATTTACGTAAAGTGTATTCAAGTGTTACAAAAGTTCAAAATTCATGCTATACCTTTCTAGACTTGAGTTTATTTTCAGATTCAGCTTTTGCACAACATTGTATGCGCCGTAAGATGCCATGATATTGTTTAGCATTGACAAAGACAAGCTCTTCAACTGTATCAGACGAGAGAGGGACACCACCTGGTTGAACTCCCATTAATTGAAGGTAAACCTGGTGCAAGAGATGCAATCTTTTCAAAACATGCCAAAGTCTAAACAGCAGGTGGAAATTTCAATTCATTTACTTAATTGAGCGATCAAGGTTACGTAAAATTAAGTAGAAATAAATTTAGCATAAAGCCAGTGATATGGGTCGATCGATAGTTACCCAAAGTCTGTATGTTAATCTATACTAACTACTAAATCGATTTATTAGACAATAAATAATAAATAAATAATTCATGTATAAAAATGAATTTTGTAATCATAATTTACACCCAAAAATTTTTAAGAACTTCTTCAGCAGAAAAACAAGTTCTTGGGTAGTTGGGTCAACGGCCTATTTATGCCCCTTACCTAACATACCCAATTTTGACACATGATAAATTAGCTATAACTAAAATTAGACTTTGAGTTGATGAGTTAACATTACAAGAGGGTGGAGACACATCTATAGACATTTGCTCACCGTGAAAGAAAGAAGGTAATTTGATAATTACTCTACAATACTCTTTTGTAGGTAATTAATTGAACATATGATGACTTTATAAATAATTTATTTGAATAATTCATGTACTGAACATATGATGACTTTATAAATAAGTTAAGAGTAACAATGAATCTCTGATACAATCTGTTTTCTTTATTTAATTGATACGATGCTGCCATGAAACATATGCTCACAGATAAAATGCTATAGAAGAAATCTTTTATATAATAAAGAAGAACCCCAAGTATGCTGTGATTACTATTAGTTCTTTTGCAGTAACTATTGAGGCCTCATTATGTTATATCAGTTTTATTTTCTTTACTCATTTGTATCTATGCTCTTATCCATGGAACTCAAACTGCCCGAGGTCACATGTCCATCTTTTTTGTAGGTACAAGCACGATCACCTAAGCTGTTACAACACCTCTAGATGTAATAAAAACTAGATTGATGATTCAGGTACAATAAGCAAGTTTAACTATTTACCAATATGGCGAGTGGGATATTAAGCGCAACGGCAGAACAGTCGCTTTTCTAAAAATAGACTAAATTGAGAGCAACCGTGCAAGTATAGATTCTAGAGTGCAAAGATGATTTTTTTCTTTTCACTTTTCCTTTTAATCTTGGCATGTTGCATATACGCTCGAAGTATATGATAATAATATCGTTATAAAATAGAAGCCTTATACCCAATAGCATATTATAAAACATAGAATAAGCAATTTATACTGTCATATTCTTAACATTATCTGTAATGGGACATATTGTGCATGAGTCGAACAAAGATATATCCGGTAAACCCAACACAACCAACATATACCACCAGAAACTACATATTAAGACCCATTATCAACACTACCCATGTTGACCCGTTTCAAAATTACCATTTTGACCCATACTTGATGTACCCCCATGATGCTTTAACTCGCACTTTTTTCATCTCTAGAATTATTAATGAATTTCTTTCTGTGTGGATTAAAAGGGTTATACACATAAAAAACCTATATAGTGTCTAATATGATTTCAAAATTGTGGTTATAGTAAGTTGTTTGTTACATTTTTTTTAAGTTGATTTGGTTTGAATATGTGCACCGATTTTTTTAAGTTGATTTCAAAATTTTGATCAATATTCGTTAATCTTTAATTAACGGTCATTTATGATGTCAGGCCTAGGACTGGTACTTAATGTCAGTTGTTCGACCCCAAGAAACTTATTCCAGGAAATTAAAAATGTTGCTAATATTTTTGCTAGAGGTCTTGCTAGGGTCATAATACAGGTACTTATAAAACCAAACATGTAAATGAAAAGTATATGATAATAACAATTGTACACTAGAATTTAGTCTCAGGTCCTTCGTATTAATGGTCATAACAGTTTAACTTACTTGCCTATATTTGTGGAAACTGGTGTCACTGCAAGTAGACATTTTCTTTCATTTTTCTGTAATAATCGTTTTACCACTTTTTATATGTAATAACTGTTTTACCACTTTTTATATGTATTAGTTGTTGATTATCACGAATAAAGACTTGGTTATATAAACATACTGAGTATAACATGAGGCATATGGTTCAACAAGAGTGAAGATGGCTAGAAATGAAGTCATAGACATTGTTAACGTATTTATTGTTTTTTAAATTGAAATAGACTGATGGGCTTGCTCCCACTCTTGTGACAGCTGAGGTGGCATGGTCAGTTCGAAGAGGGACTCTCTCTGACAAGGATCGTGTTTTGAAGACAGTTAAAGGGTAAACTTCTAAAACACTATGTAAAGATTTAATTTTTTTGATGGCTTGACTTAAAATGGTTCAATGGTAGAGCTGTTTGAAATGTGTTAGCCTAAAAAATTTGACTTTTTCGTATTAATAGTTTTGCATTCATTTTACAAAAAAATATCATTACAATGATACTGAACTTTGTTTTTTAGCAAAAAGGTTTGTGAAGTTGTATGCAAATAAAGCACAATTTGTGGATTATTTTTTTTGGACGTGTTTGAAAGAAAAAAATTACCTAAATCAACCTGTCATGAGTAAAGAGGTTTCTGACTCCGGATGTAAACAATAATTGATCTATTTAATCAGGAATGTAGCATAAACAAACTGAAAACTTAAAGTTATTTCCTTTTTGGCTTTCAGTATCTTGAACAAGTTGACTCCGGAAAAGTTTGACCTTCTCAATGGTCAACTATAGATTTGTATTGTGTCAATAATGATTTGTAAATGTATTTCATGTTCTAATTATTTTTTAAAGCTCTAAAAGGTATACAAAAAGTATTTCAGGTTAGCCCAACCCATTCCATCTCATTATGATGCCCAATGATAATGATCGGATTATGGGTTGAATTTTCTATGTATAAGAACCGACAAAAGTTAGACTTCATAGCGTCTTTCTCCTTTTTAGTCATGCTACAAGTGTAACATACTTACTTAACTTTCTACTACCATCTGTGGCAGTAGTATATAGGTTTTAGTTGTGCTCTTCCCAAATTATTAATCACAGTTATGTGTTAGAATGTCTAATTTTGTATCAATGAAACAAATCTTAGTATGTTGTATTGTTCTCCGGTGAATGGGAATATAATTTTGAATTCCGTTAAGGGGTGTTTTAAAATCTTGGTATGTTTCCGTTAAGCGGGTGTCTTGAAATATTGGTAAGCGCTTGGACACATAAAACTTCCAAGTTGCTCTAGATATTACAGTTTTCATTATTTCATGGGGTTGAAAACTCTGTTCACTGTCGTCTTTAACTCTGCTGAGAGTTCTGCTAGCAATGATCTCTCTAAGAGCATTGTCTTGGCATACAATCAGTTTTTTAGAACAGCAAGCGATCAGTTGTAACGCACAGTAGACACTACAACAGAATCAGACAAGGGAACACAAATTCGAGGTACCAAATTATGACACCCAGGTTAGTAATTAGTGGTTAGCATTATGTTCAGTTATTGACCCATTTATAAGCAAAAGGGTTGACTTTGTACTTTGAGTAATAAAGTGGAGTTTCTTAGTCCGAACCGTTTATCCGATTATATCAAAAAGTATTAGAAGTTTTAATAAGCGATCCCTTGAATGTTGAATTACTCACACTATGTCAGTCTTAGGGGAGTGTTTAAGATTGATTTATTTAAAATGTTTATGGGCTTATTGCATTTTGATACAACTAATAAGCAGATTTAAGGGTGTTTTAGAATTAGGATTTGCTTATCCAAACTAATGATCTGATGACTTTAATGAGCATACACAGTTTTGATAATCAGTTGAGGTGAAAGTGAAATCAAGTTCTTGGAGTTGTGACAATCATGTTCTTTGATTATTTGGAGAAAAAGCACATGGAGTCAAAACAAACAAACTTGCGAGTATCTTAACCTGATTTTTTGACATATTCTTTTGATATCACAACAATCGAATTTAATTTAGAAGGTTGAGCATTGGACAAAAGTTATTCAGAACATCCCCCGTGACCTATTTTGAGTTTTACCAAACTTTTTTATTTGGCACATGTCAAACCATCGTATATCAGATCATATGGTGGTGGATCAAGAAGTTGGTCATGTAGTGTATCTTTAATCTTTTGATACTACTAATATCTAAGCTAAAATTAATTTGTGTGTAAACATTGTCAGTGGACGAGACTTATAACTATGTAAACGTTCTTTTTGAAAAAGAAAAGAGTTCATCTTTAAACGACAATTAGCACATGTTAGGTTGTTTTTAATCGATAATAATAAATAAATTAATTTTTTAGAAAAAACCCCGTGCGTGCACGGGTATTATAACTAGTTATGAAAATGCCAAAACACAATTATAGTTAATTCTTGGATAGGGAATCTTGTTTATTAAACTAGTTATAATACCCGTGCACGCACGGGGTTTTTTCTAAGTTTATTTATGTTTTATTATCAACTAAAGAACAACCTTACGTGCGGTAATTACACTCACCCCAATACTAATTGGCTTTCAATACCACTAAAATTAAATCAACAACAGCACCCATTTTGATCTTGAAAATCCTAACCCTAAACAAATGATATAAAACTTACAAATTATATTAAGCTTTTCATCTCTCAGACCATGCATGCTATCAAGTCATCACCACCATGAAACCTAATAGGCTAATACGCTTAGTTTATTATAATCCTGCCAACCTAAAACAATTAATAAATTAGATGTCCATGGAAACCAACTATCTGATTATGAAAAAATGAAAGAAATACAGTAGATACCGGAGTGCTCCAATTACTACCGCTCAGAGCCTCCTCAATCTCTCTGTCCGAGGGTAACGAATTTCTACAAATAAACTTAACTATAACAATAAGCTAATCATAAACAACGCTAAGCTTTTCATAAATAATTTTTTTACTTTTTTTTGTGTGTGTGTGCACATCTATCACTTACTGTATATTAAAACCTTGCAACTCTTTCATAATATCTTTATATATTGTCTCAAAACTAAAATAAATTTCAAACTGAATGAACTAATCAGTTGCTAACATCTATCACTTCCTGTATATTAAAACCTTGCAACTCTTTCATAATATCTTTATATATTGTCTCAAAACTAAAATAAATTTCAAACTGAATGAACTAATGAATTGCTAACATCTATCACTTCCTGTATATTAAAACCTTGCAACTCTTTCATAATATCTTTATATATTGTCTCAAAACTAAAATAAATTTCAAACTGAATGAACTAATCAGTTGCTAACATGGTTTAAAAAAGAATACATGTCATCTTAACTTATTTGTCATGTGCTCCAATGCAACTGCTGCTTTTCTTTCCCAGACATTGTGACACATCATGTGTCTTACATTTGTTGTTTTGAAGTTGATGAATCCTGCTACTATTAGACTCGATCGAAGCAACATCTCTAAGCGTCAAACATCAAAATTTGTTTTGGGCCATAAATTCATCCAAGAATTGTAGAATGCTACATATCTCCTGGCACTATATATACTTAATTTGACCACTATTTGGGTAGTATTTACCCATTGCTTGATCACATTCCTTCTTGCAACTCTTTCACCCTATAAATCAGTGTTGTCTTCAAGAAACGGCAAAATAAAACACAAACACTTTCTACTAAAGGATGTCATCTTTGACATCAAGGATATTTGTATTGCAAGAAACAATATACTATCATTTAAGCGATCCATAATAAATCCTTGTATATCTAACTATAAATTAAACTAACAAATGATGATAAAGTAATGCTACTACAATATACACTATCATGTAAAGGATGAACATCTGTAGTTCATTCAATATCAGCCCAGTTGTTATAAAGACTCGAGTTAATGTGGCCATATTCTCTAAAACTTTTTTAAAACACAAAACAATATCATATCATAATTTCCTAAAAAACATAAACTTTCTTAGTAAAGATTAAATACTTACAGGTCCTTAATAAACCAATAAAATATAATACGTAGACTGAAACATTATTTTTTTGGTATTTTTGAGCATTAGAATTTCTGGATACCAAGTGTTAAGAGTTTCTAGGCAGAACACTTAAGGGTAACTTCTTATAGTTTTATTGTTATATCGTATGAATGCATGTTTGAAAGAATCAACCTTTACATGCAAAATTATCACAAAAACTCCAAAAACAGAATTCAACACAAAGATGAAAGATCTAATAATCAATTTGATATGCATGATAAAATAACATCATAACAAACAAATAACTCGTTCAATTTTCATAATGGATCAACAATAAAATTAAGGACATATTCACAAACCTGTAGGTAATGATTCACAATGTACCCCAATTGTTAATTCATGAGTCGAATCTGTTTGGATGATATTAGGGTTTTTTTGTTAATTCATGAGTCGAATCTGTTTGGATGATAGGATTTTTTGGAGTTTTTTTTAGATGCAACGGAGAGGTGTGTTTACTGACGTTGGAAAAGATAATGGCAATAAAGCGTTTTTTATTTTTAATACTCCGTATTACACTTTGCTCTAAAAGTATAAGAAATTATTAATTTCATTTTTGACCCTCAAGTGTTTCTACATTAACCCCACCTTGTGAACGTTTTATTTTTTATTTTTATATTTTTGACACATGAATTTCTTCACTCCTTTTTTCTAAAAAAAACAAAACAAATTAAACTAAAATTTACCCAAATCGGAAAATACTTGAGTTTTTTTAATTAAACATATATTAAATAAATAATAATCAAAAAAAATATTACCAAATAAGGTATGATTTTATTTTTTTTAAATGAAAAATTCCCAGTAGAGGTTTTGTTTTATTATATAAAAGAGTATGGGTGATGTAAGCCAAGATTTGGACGCATCCTCAATGATTTTCTTCGAAGCAGCCCGATAAAGACTCAAATTGAGCTATGTATAACTAGAACTGATGCTCTATAGTGAGCCAATTGCGGTTAGTACCAGGCGCGTTACAATCACACGTAGTCTGACTAGTTGCGTATGGTTTGTTAAGCCCGCTACTTTAATAAACAGAAAGAAGTTTGTCACTTGGCTACCGAAGGGACCCTGGTTTGAGTCTATGTTAGGGCATTAAAATGTTCTGATATTAAAAAAAAACATCTCTCAAAAACTTGAAACCAGAAATGAAACAACATATCTTTATTTTAAGGAAACAACAAATTATAATGAATATCAGATACAAATAACAAATATAATACAAGTAGTTCAACAGTGATGTAATATTTTACATCTACAAAACCAAAATAACAAAATTATCTCTTCTGGAAATTGAAGGATCGGATGCAGTAAGCAAAGATGAACGCAAAGACGATAACCAATCCAATATGCACCCCAGCAACAGGACCAATAAAACTACGCTTCATACCATAATAATCATCTAGATATTGTTTGACGGTTTGAGTACTGTTATCAAACGGATCCGTGTAGTCCCCGTACTGTGAAACAACCATCCCGTAAATAGTCCATGCCAACGGATTTCCCCAGTAGTACCATCTCCACCAGACAGGAATACTCTGTTGCGTTTTTAACATAGAACAACATTTTAGTACTAGAAAGAATATTAAGCCCAAAAAAATCAGTTATCCAATATAAATTGTGAATGTCGTTTGGGGAAAATTACTAAAACTGTCCCTCGTTATACTATTTGCATAAATGGTTCTTTCTTGTACTGTCCGTATTCATTTTTGGTCCTTTACGTAAAAATAGCTTTACTGTTATGCAAATAGCATCAATGAGGTTGTTTTTTTTTTTTCCCCCAAAATTTACCAAATAACTAGGAGGATTTCTGTAATTAAGTCAGACATTATACTGAGTGAAACTTACGGGTCGTGGAATCATGTATCCTGAGAAGAGATTGAAGATTGAGTAAAACGAGGCAGCAATGATGGCAGCGATGCTTGCGTTGGGGGTGATGGCGACAGTCATCATACCATAATATGTCATGTAGAGGAAGGAACAGAATTGGAAAAAGAGATACCAAAAGAATTTAGCAACAGTCCACTCGAACCCGATCATGGCGTACACTATTAAACTGTATGCTACTGCTTGTGAGAATACGTATGGGATCTCAACCAACACCTGAGCAAAAGCATATGGTAAAGCTGAGTACATTCCAGCGGCTTTTTCTCTATAAAAGACAGTCCTTTCAATATCAACAACTGGTTGCACTGCTGATGCGTTTTGGACTCCTAAGAAAAAAACCGCACCGTACATTGAACCGATGGAGTTCGTCAGATTTTGTGGGGTGTTTCTGAAAAGTGTAACACATTTAAACATTGTTAGATCAATAAAATGAAAACCCAGTTGTCCTAGTGTCGGTTAGTTTGAAAGTGGACATACTTATTATGTAACAAAGTAGAATATAAAATTGGATATTTTTGGAATAGAGGGTAGTATTAGACAATGTTTAATTACCTTTTACCGCCGATATCCCAAAACATAGTACCAAAAATGAACCCGATGAATGTAGTGAAGACAAAACGTACGGCTGTATAAGGCGGGTTTCGCCAGTATGACCTACGTTGTTTCCATAAACACGCTATGCATTGTATGAGGAACGACTGCGAGTATTGAGTTGGGAAGAAGAGATCTTTTGTGCCAGGACGTGGTACACTTAATTCGGCGATTAAGGCTTTGTTTCTCCTGTGAATTTGACATTAGCGTTAAAGAAGGTGATTATCGTATTATAAGTTAAAGTATTGGGCTGTAAATATCGACTATTATTTGATTATGTACTCACTTGTAAAGTTCGGAATTTCTGTAGATTGAAGTGAAATCAACTCCAAGAGAGACTTCTTGTGCTGAGGTACTGACTTCCAACATCCATGTTGCGGGGTTGTATCCATCTGTAATCTTACTCACGCCATTTATGGCCTGTTTAAGAACAAACATTCTGGTTTATAGTCTTGAAACAATGATAAATGATAGACGGTTCAGACGTGCTAGTAATGGGTCCAACAGGTACTTCCTTATATGTCAAAAGTTTCTAGATAATTACTATGTAGTATGCCAGATACAACTAGACGTTCTGGCTAGCTAATGGGTCAAACCAGTCTACCTTAAAGAGATACAGCATAACCCGAATTGTTTCATTAATAAGTAAATGAGGAGAAAGTGATAATTCTATACCTCAAAGTACTCGATTAACTCGCAGGAATTGCGACCTATGGGTCCAGCATATAGTTCTTGTCCTCCTCTTTTCATCAAGAACAACTGCAAAACCAATACTTTCTAAATACATGCATTTTTATGTAAAAGAAACTATGTTCTTTGTTAATGAAGGGAAGATTATTACCTCATCAAAAGCTTCAAAGATATCAATGCTAGGTTGATGAATGGTGCAAACCACTGTTCTTCCTGTGTCCACAGTGTTCCTAACAGTTCTCATCACAATGGCAGCAGCTCTAGCATCTAGCCCTGAGGTTGGCTCATCCATAAATATAATGGCCGGGTTTGCCACTAGCTCAACCGCTATGGTTAACCTCTTTCTTTGTTCTGTTGACAGACCGTTGACACCTGGCAACCCTACTAGTGAATCCCTTAATGAGTTCAGTTCCACAAGATCTATAACTTGATCAACAAACGCCTGTAGAGCAGCACCATGCAACATGTTTAGGACCATACCAAAAAGATAAAAATTAAAATACTGCCGTTTTAATAAACATAACTAACCGTTCTTTGGTTTTCGTCTACATCTGATGCCAACCTGAGCCAGGCCGAGTATATCAAAGATTCGTAAACAGTGACATGAGGTGAATGAATGTCGTTTTGCTCACAGTATCCAGAAATCCGAGCAAATGTTTCTTGTTTCTTTGGGTACCCAGAAACCTTGATATCACCTTCAATATACCCGCCGGTTTTCCGTCCGGCTAGTACGTCCATAAGAGTAGTTTTTCCGGCACCACTCACACCCATCAGGGCTGTGAGAACACCAGGTCTAAAAGCGCCACTAACACCCTTAAGTAGTAGCAATCGGTCTTCGGAAACCCCTTGATCTTTCATTTCCTACAATTGTTTTCAGTGATCGATTAGATGTCACAATTTGGATAAATGAATCCTATAATGTAAAAACTGTCCAAAAGCCTATTTCTAATGCATACATTATTATTACAATAATAATGTAAATCTTTGAATGAAAACAACGTAGCCCGATCCATATATTACTAGAAGTTTAGAGTTTTTGGTAAGTGTTTGCACGTCAACTCGACCTAGCCAGATCCATTCTAAAAAAATTGCGTTTTAAATAACTAATTACCCAATTTGTCCAACCCGTCCTTTATTATACAATTTGGACCCTTGCGATTTCAAGTATTTGACCATTTATTTGTACAATTTCGTTACCTGTGGCATATCGACAGAGTATTTGACATCATCGAAGGTAATTGAATGTGGTTCAAACGGAAGGATCATTCCCTTCTTCTTGTTTTGACTACCCTCATCTTGATTATTGATAGGCGATAACTCAACGGCTGCTTCGCTTTCGTCTAGGGAGGATGTATCAGCTTTCTTTTTTCCAAAAGCTACACAAGCAGAAGATAAATGTTCCTTATCTTAAAGCTTAAAGGCGCTTATATACTTTATTACATATAATTCTTGGGAAAAAAACTCACCATCGAGAAGTGAAAGAGACAAAGCATAACAGATGTTGAGGCCGATAATAAATCCAAACAAGGCCCCGGCTGCAAGCCAATACCAGTAAGCTTCTGCAAAGAACCCTCTGCCTGTAGTCGTTTGTCTCCCTAGCGTTGAACCATTCAAAGGCTACATATGACACGTCAAAATATATCAAAATGTAAGTTTATGCACATGAAAAACGATTAACACATATAACTAGAGGGATCAATTTCTCAAAACGGGTCAAATAATTTTTTTTTGCTAGAAGAGCAACACGTCAAATGGGTCAAACATATCAAAGTTGCCAAGAATCTATTTTCCTCGAAAATAACTTTATTCAAAGATTTAAATTATTAAATGTTTTAATATTGTTTTTATAGATTTAATTCACATATAAATTCTGTACAAAAGTTCTATTACTAAAAATTACCCGGCCTGCCCATCTTGCCACATCTACACTAAATAAAGGCTCGTGTGACTTACTGTGTTCCAACTATGGCCAAGGAACTCGTTCACAACTATTCCATTCATAGCATACATCATGGGTGATGCCCAGTATCCCCATATCCACCAACCCTTGATATCATCTTCAATGAGGAAAAAACGTTCATTAGTTGACAAAACGAGCAAAATAAAAAATGTTGTGTGTTTCTGAAGTAGTATATAATTAATACCTCGTGAAAGGATAAAACCACCCAATGCAAACACTAAGAGAAGTGCAAACGATCCAAACGTGTTTGCAACTATCATGTTCCTACCCAGTGCTCCAATGAACCGAAATAATCCAGAAGACATTTGGTTTACAAGCATCAAGATAAAAAAATGTTTGAAGAATCTGCAAGCATTTTAATAAGTTAGTAAAAATAATCATAACTATAAAATAAAGGTTTTTCTTACATTAAGTACCAATATACTTGTCCATATGTCTCATTTTTGTCATTGTACTTTTTGTATAATATGAGTTCCCTTTAGGTTTACTTGTTATAATACCCGTGCACGCACGGGGTTTTGACCCAAAAAAAAAAAAAAATCTGTATTAATATTGAATATTGTGTCTTTAAAGGTAATTGCATATAATTATATAGTTATAAGTTTCGTGCACGCACGAAGTTTACACATAAATTAAATTTATTTTAACATTTTAGGTCAGTATATACACATATAAGAATTTGCCCATGAAAATTGTGATATAAGTACAACTAATACTTATGTACGAGTTTTTATTATACATTAATATCCATTAAAATTTGGTAAAATATTTGTAAAAATTTCTGTTAGGTAAATCAAGATTTAATTTTATTAATATAACAAAGATTTTGATGTTGTTATTTAAATTTCACTACTGATATTATGTTGTACACATGATAAAAGTTTAATAGCACATAATGAGCGTTAATACTCGTTAAAGTTTTTTAAAAATGTTTTTCTAGATATCCTTATATAAATAAATAAGAATTATGGGGAGTGATTGTTATAAGTACAATCGCATGTATTTATTTTTATATTAAAGTAGCCGTGTTTAAAATGTAAACACGTGTCTACATAGGTTAAACTTTTAAAAATGAATTAATTGAGTCCTTATTGAACGTATATACTATATAGTAAACAAAATTGATACTTATAATTTTATGCAAATTTATATGTTGTTATTTTAAAACAACATATACATTGTATTTTTTAATATATAAATTATAAATAGTATAAAATATAAGGGGGTATTTGTTTATAATCTAAAGTTATTAAAAAACATGGTGGCTTATAATATTACACTTAACTCTATATAATTTTTAAAAATTCAACCACTAAAGTTTTATTAATTACCTCGTATTTTTTTAAGTTTTTGTTTTCACAAATTTGACACCTATATTTTTATATGTTTTTTTTATCAACCAAATTTCTCCACCAAATTTATTATAGTTTGACCAAAATCAATTTAATTTTGACTTTTATTAACCAATCACATCACACGATTTTGCTTACATGGCGAAATCGAGCTCTCCTATTGGCCCAATTGTTTTTTCAATAAGAATGAATTGATAAAATCACTCCGAAATGATGTACTTCTTTTATTATATAAAAGATAAATAAAAGATTTAGTAACCGAAAAACCTTTAAAAATCAGTTCTCAATATTGATAATTTTTGCAAAGAAAATATTAAGATCACAGCATATCAAATTACCCAAACAAGAAAAAATGGTTGCATAATTAAAAGTAAGAAGTTGCATTGCTTAGGTGTAATTGTTACCTTGCGACGTTAGGATCAAATCCCATGACATAGTATGTGAGAATAGTCCAAACAGCAGCTTCTACAAATGAAACCATAATTTTCGTGATCCATGAGGGAATAGCATATGCCCACGAGGGGTAAAACAGGAAATTCCGTTGCTTGTAGAATACAGGGAGTTTTGCAATCGTCATTGAAATTTCAGACATCCCGTTAAACATGAGCATAGTTATACCAAAGAATGAAGCTGCAGAATAAAACCCTCCATCTGTAAGAGTGCGTTTATGCATCTCAGTTCGGAAGAACACCGTCATAGAAATGATCGCCATGACAGTTAGCTGAAATCATGATCAAAATTAGTACTTTAAGCAACACGTCAACAAAAAGATTATAAACGATGAGAATTTGAACTTTAATACTTACTTGAAACAATTTGAAGAAATAAACAAAAGAGTTTCTTTTCATGAGCAATATTTCTCGATCAGTGCAAGCTTTCAAGAGTTCTTTCTTATTCAAACCATATTTTTCGGTTGTGAGAGCCGCGGGGTGGCTTTTGCTTTTGTCATATGGGGTCGCAAGATCGGTTGCCAGTTTCCTTCCAACATGAAATGATTGATACGCCTCTGCAAATTCTTTTGCAGTCACAAATCTGTAAGGCACGTCTCTTCTCATCCAATACTGTTGTTGATCTTTCTTTGAAGTCACCTATAATGCGATTTTAGGTCAGTACTAAAGTTTTTGATAACTTAAAAATTTGTTTGTTTGTCTTTTCATATCTTGAAGATATACAATAATGTTCATAAAAACTTTGGTCATTTTGTTACTAAAAAAACATCTAAACAACAGTTTTTTAACCCGCTAAAAACAACGGTTCTATATAATTTGATTTTATTAAAAAATTGTTTAGTTTATTCATAAAAGGCTTTAGATTTGCATATAATGGTTAATTTGGTATAAAAGAACCTTAAGATTTGTAGTTATAATTTGACCTAAGGACACAAAGTCATCTTCTAATGACTAATGTGCTAAAATTTAATTCGGACATATTAAAATACTTAATGGAACACTTACTTCTTGCAAGAAATCAGCAACACCTTTCCTTTCGGGGCATTTGAATCCCATTGATTCAAAAAACTCCAGAACATGTTCACGCGGGCCTTGATATACAATCTTGCCATCAGTCAAAAGTATGATGTCATCAAACAAATCATAAGTCTCGGGTGCGGGCTGAAGGAGTGAAATGACAGCTGTTCCTTCAAGAATGTGAATAAATTGTTTAAGAGACTTCACGATTTGAAAAGTTGTGGAACTATCCAATCCTGTTGATATCTCGTCCATAAGAAGAACCTTTGATGGTCCAACTATCATTTCACCCGTTGTCACACGCTTCCTTTGTCCACCAGAAATTCCCCTTATCATTTGATCCCCTACCATAGTATCGGCACATATGTCTAACCCCAACAGCTGCACAATAAACCATTACGTTAGATGTTACGAATTCGATCCGGTTACTTATAGAAAGGTTGATTAAGTTTTAGCTAAAAAGAATATGAAACGGACGGCTTAAACGACTTGCACTTTACCTTCAAAAATTCTAAACATACGGCCTTAGATTGTTTATAATTAATAAAATGTGAAAAATTAGACTTAAAAGTGTTCGAGGTCACCCAACCAGACCCGTCAAAGAAATAACCATTTTAACATGTTGCCGAACCTGTCCGACCTGCCCATTTTTCCATCATTAGTTTACACTTTTACATGATCATACCTTTAGAGTATAATCTGTAACGACATTAGCTTCTTGACCTTCTGTTGCAGCAGCCTGGATAACAACAAAACAATAATAAAGATTTCAAATTTCGGTCATAAACTATTCAAGATGCATGATGTAGATGATTTCTTACCTTCATGAAGATATCAAGATCAGGATCGGGCTTAATATTTGCATCTCTTTCCCTTCTAGATAACTCTGCTAACATGTCTGCAAAGTTTTTTTTATATAAATACTGTTACACATCACTCTATAGAACTTTAAGAAGAATAGTGAAACAGAAATAGATCATAAACTAACCATAACGTGATCCAACGCCTTGACACCTTGCAGAAAAAGCCAATGTTTCTCTGACAGTCATTTCTCCGATATGGACATCATTTTGACTGATGTAAGCTGAAGTTCTTTCGGGCACAAACTCATGTAACTCATGACCGTTATAGGTTACCTTACCCGAGACCTACATTCAAACACAAATAAATAAATAAATAAATAAATTTGTAAAAACCTACATGGCAGAGAGATGAATACATGACAAATAGATTAATTGAATTATAAGAGATCCTTTGTTCTACCTTGAGCTCCTTGGCGAGCGTCCCAGCCATGGCCAATAAAAGTGACGTCTTCCCGGAACTTGGAGGACCCAAGAGTAGTGTCATTCTAAAATGTTATAATACGAAGAATCAGTACCAGTAATGACTCTAATTACTTTCAAAGATGAAGAACAATGATTTTATTCGCCAACCAACTACTTTTAAGCTAGAGAGTAGAAATTTGATCAAAGTTGATTATAATTCTAAGCCCTGTTCACTTGGTTTAATGTTATTTCTTCTTACCTCTTAGGCTTAACGACGCCGCTAACATCATCAAGGATAGTTATATGCCTTTTTGAATTCGGAAGTAAATGGAATAAACCCAATATCACCTACAAGAGATTAAGAAAAGTTTATCATAAAAAAACAATAAAGATAGTGAAACATGTTTTTTGTTAATCCTGAATTCAATTTATTACCTCAACTAGTTCAATATGAAAGTTGATAAAACTAGGTAAGGCGCGGCTTCCGGTATTAACATCAGCTTCCACAGTTACATGCTCATATTTGACTTCAATTGTTGGCAACTCAATTCCAACCCTATAAACATTTCAAATCAAACGCATTTACTTAACTGGTAATCACAAAGCAAGTTCCAACAAATAACCGCGTAAAATAACTAAATACTTTCACACTTCATCCATGTTGGCAAAAGAGTCACAATATGTGGTATTTAGCAATATTCACAAAAAGTTTAGTTCTACGGGTGACCGGCCTAACTCGGGAGTGGATGGAGTTGGGGTCGAACCCAATACGTATTTCACAAAGCCGTTCAAAAAAAAAATACGTATTTCACAAAAGTCCTCACTCTCCTGTCCCCATGGGAGGAGATATAGGGGGCACAATGGGCATGTGCCCCCCTAGCGAAAAAATTTGCATTGTATTTTGAAAATATTTGACTTTTTTCGTAATTTGCCCCTCAAGTACCGGTTTATAGTGTAGTTTCTAAAATTTATCAAAGTGCCCCCGACCAAAATTTTTGGCTCCGCCCCTGCCCGTCCCCACAAGTTAAAATGTTTGCATCAGGGGATAGGTAATGCCTGTCTGTGGGGTTTGAACTTGGGTCTCCACCACTAGCTAGGCTACACCTTTGTGCTGTTATCTACCAATATAATCCAATAATGAAATGAAAAATAGCTTTTAGTACGTACCTATCAAGTCTGTTCCTAAGCTTCAACAAGAACCCTTCATTATCTTCATCAGCAGTTTTAACAAGTCTATCAAGAATATGCCTTCGATCATCGGCTCCAAGATTATCGACATCAACTTGATTAGACGGCCCAGTTGATCCAAAAAGCAAACCTTTCTTCAAACGATCAAAAGTTGGTAGCTTCTCAAGTGAAGCCCATTTAAGAGCCTCTTCATCATCTTCTTCACGTACAGATTTCGAAAAAGCATCCATGCCAGAATTCCTCCATACAGAAGTACTTCCATTTCTTAAACTCGATGATCGAGAACTACTGCCCACTCTTAAACTCCCTAACCTTATACTATTAGCAGCTTTATATATGTCACTTCCATCCATTGTTACAAAATATCAAAAAAGCTAAAGAAACCTCAAATTTGTGCCAAGAATTCTGATCAAGAATCTAAAACCTTTAAGGGTGTTGTTCTTTTAGCCAAGAAAACCTTAGAATCACACAAACTAGCTAAAGAAATGTTAAGTATAATAACAAAAAGTGGTCTTGTGTGAAAGTGCATGAAAGATGTTATCTTTGTAGATGCATGTTTATTATTTTTATGTAAAGATATGATCTTTTATAATGAACTTAGATATAGATGTACTTGTCTAAAGATGTTGATGTTTTGTTATCATGGAACGCTAACTTTGAATTATAAATTTGAAGTAGTCAAGGTATGGAAATGAGAACGTACAGCATTTTCCTTCTAGCTTGTTATGAAGGAATGTTCCTTGCTTCTAGATGAAGAGGGTAAGATAGAAGGATATGCAGAAACAGTCCCTTGACTATTTTATTACTTGAATCAAATTTGAAAAATATTTTTTTATGTCGATTTTCTTACTTTTGTCTATTAGAGGCTAGGTACCAGGTTTATTATTTCCCGCTTGCCCTTTTCTCGGTGTACGATTATATAATTTTCAAATAATAATAATCTAATCCTAAACTACCCAACTGAAATACCAGCCATATCTGTTGGATCGTAAACTTGATTTAGCCCTAGCCCATATAGAAGACACTTCTAGAAAGTCCTGGAATGGTATGGAAGCTTCTAGAAACTAGTAGAATAGTATCTATAAAAATGTTTAGAATATTGTAGTAGATGATAACTACTATAAAGATCTAGATTGATCTTAGGAAATATCTAGTTAAGATTATCTAGATGGAAGTATCTAGATCGTTGTAGAATCCATGGAAGTATATGAGTTCTAGAATCTTCCATGGAGTAGTATAAATAGGTGTTTGTGTGATGCATTTGGAAAATGAAGCAAATCAAGAAAAGCTTAAGCAATCAATAATATTCCATACCTTTCACAAGTATTCCTCTCTTCCTAAATTTCACTTACAACCTCTTCATCAAATATAAGCCTAAAAGGCCTTCGAGTTTCTAACAAATTGGTATCAGAGCTAGAAGATCACGATGTCAAGCATGATGAACTTGTTCCAATATCCTCGTCTTACCAAAGACAACTATGGTAGTTGGTGCATTCGAATGAAGGCGTTACTCGGTTCACATGATGTATGGGAGATTGTAGAGAAAGGTGTTGAGAAAGTAGATGACGAAAGTTCCATGAATGCCGCCCAAAGGGTGGAGTTGCAAAAGGCAAGAAAGAAGGATCAAAGTGCTCTTACACTCATCTATCAATGTCTTGATGATGCGATGTTTGAGAAAGTTGCAAACGCAACTACTTCCAAGGAAGCGTGGGAGATCCTTCAAAATGCTTTCAAAGGAATCGACAAGGTGAAAAAGGTACGTCTTCAAACTCTTAGAGGAGAGTTCGAAAAACTCCAAATGGAGGAATCCGAAACCATTTCGGATTATTTCACTCGTGTCTTGACCATTTCAAATGAAATGAAGAGAAATGGTGAAAGCTTGAGTGACACAAGGGTGATAGAAAAGATTCTTCGCTCTTTGCCCCCAAGCTTTGATTACATTGTCGTGGCCATAGAGGAGTCAAAAGACATAGACTCAATGACCATTGATCAACTCATGGGATCTTTACAAGCCCATGAAGAGAAGTTGAAGAAAAGAAGGGGGAAAGAACCCTTGGAGCAAGCTTTATACTCAAAGGTCTCTTTCAAAGAAAGAGAAAAGAACTTTCTACATGGAAAGGAGCAAGGACGAGGACGCGGTACTTTTCGAGGTCGTGGTGGTTTCCAAGGCCGAGGACGAGGAAGAGGAAGAGAAGATGTCAACAAAGAAGATGAAAACCAATGGTCTTCATATCGAAGAGGTCGTGGGAGAAGCTTTCAATCTCAAAGAGGAGGTAAGCCCCAAACACAATGTTACAACTGTCGTAAATATGGTCATTATGCCAATGAGTGTACTAGCTCAAGACAAGTGGAAGAAAAAGCTAATCTTGTGGAGGTAGAAGACGGAGATGAGCTTACCTTGCTAATGGCAAGACATGACGAACAAGAAGAGAGGATAGAGCCATGGCATATAGATTCCGCTGCAAGTAACCATATGACGGGTGAAGAAGACTTGTTCGTGGAGATGGAAGAAAGTAAAGGTAATGTCACCTTTGGAGACGAATCAAAGGCACCGGTGAAAGGAAAAGGTAAGATACTTATCCGAGCTAAAGATGGAAGTCACCAATATATTTCGGACGTATACAATGTGCCCAATCTTAAAAGTAATATTTTAAGCGTGGGACAACTTTTAGAGAAAAATTACGATATTCATTTCAAGGATCGTAGTGCTACAATAAGGAATCCCGAAGGAAAGCTCATAGCAAAAGTGCCTATGACCAAAAACCGAATGTTCCTTCTAAACATTCAACATGATGAAGCTAAGTGCTTAAAGAGTTGTTTGAAGGATCATTCGTGGCTTTGGCACATGAGATACGGGCACTTAAACTTTGGTGACTTAAAGTTATTATCCTCAAAGGGAATGGTGAAAGGGTTAGATCAAATTGATCATCCCAATCAACTGTGTGAAGGATGCCTTCTTGGGAAGCATGCTAGGAGTTCGTTCCCGAAAGAAGCGACATCAAGAGCTAAGGAGCCTTTACATCTAATTCACACGGATTTGTGTGGTCCCATTACTCCACCCTCTTATAGTAAGAATCTCTACTTTATGCTCTTTATTGATGATTTTTCAAGAAAAACTTGGGTATATTTTCTAAAAGAAAAATCCCAAGCTTTTGAAACTTTTAAAACATTTAAAACTATGGTTGAAAAAGAGAAAGGTTTAAAAATTAAATCAATGAGATCCGATAGAGGTGGAGAATTTTTATCAAAAGAATTTAACAAATTTTGTGAGGATAATGGGATCCGGAGATTTCTAACGGCTCCTTACTCCCCACAACAAAATGGAGTGGTTGAGAGAAAGAATAGAACCATTCTCAATATGGTCCGAAGCATGTTGAAAAGTAAGAAGATGCCAAAGGAGTTTTGGGCCGAGGCGGTTGATTGTGCAGTATATCTATTGAACCGGTGTCCGTCAAAGAGTTTAGATAACAAGACTCCACAAGAAGCATGGAATGGGATGAAGCCTACCGTCTCTCACCTAAGAGTATTCGGAAGCATAGCATATGTCCACGTTCCCAGCCAAAGGCGATTAAAGCTTGATGATAGAAGTGAGAAGCATGTGTTTGTTGGCTACGACAAGCAATCGAAAGGTTATAAGCTCTATAATCCAATCACAAGGAAGGTGGTAGTGAGTAGAGACGTGGATTTCGATGAAGAAGAGACATGGGATTGGAGCATTAAGGAAAATGAAAGGTATGACTTTCTTCCTATGACTGACGAAGAAGAGACGGGTAAATCAAGTGAGGAAGTCCAACAACCTCAAAGTCCAACTCCAACCCAAGAATCACCTTCAAGTTCAAGTGAAGGAGAACCGAAGACAAGAAGTTTGCAGGAGCTCTACGAGGTAACTGACGAGATACCCCTTACTTGTTTATACGCTGATTGTGAACCTTTAGTTTTTGAGGAGGCAATGAAAAGCAAAAAATGGAGACAAGCCATGGACGAGGAGATAATGTCAATAGTGAAGAATGATACGTGGGAGTTGACGACCCTTCCGAAAGGCCAAAAGGCTATTGGAGTCAAGTGGGTATACAAGACCAAGAAAAACGCCAAAGGCGAAGTGGAAAAGTACAAGGCAAGACTTGTGGCAAAAGGTTACAAGCAGAAGTATGGTATCGACTATGAAGAGGTATTTGCTCCTGTTGCTCGCTTAGAAACTATTAGAATGATTATTGCTATTGCTGCTCAATATAGGTGGAAAATCCACCAAATGGATGTGAAGTCTGCATTTCTAAATGGACTTCTCGAAGAAGAAGTTTATGTGGAGCAACCAGAGGGATATGTTGCCAAAGGGCAAGAAGGTAAAGTGCTAAGGTTGAAGAAGGCCTTATATGGTCTAAAGCAGGCACCACGTGCTTGGAATACTAGAATTGACAAGTATTTCCAAGAACATGGTTTTACTAAATGCCTAAGTGAATATGCACTTTACGTGAAATTTGCAAATCGAAGTATACTGCTCGTCTGCTTGTACGTGGATGATTTAATCTTTACAGGAAACTCTCAGAGTATGATTGATGAGCTCAAGAAGTCAATGACGAAAGAGTTCGAGATGACAGACATAGGACTTATGTCTTATTGTCTTGGCATTGAGGTGAAGCAGACGGATGATGGAATTTTCATAAGTCAAGAAGGATATGCCAAGGAGATATTAAAGAAGTTTGGCATGGATAAGTGCAATCCAGTTGGCACCCCCATAGAACATAAGGCAAAGCCTTCTAAGCATGACGGAGGAGAAGCGGTAGACTCAACTCAATTCAAGAGTCTCGTTGGAAGTCTGCGCTATTTGACATGTACAAGACCTGACATACTCTTTGCGGTTGGTTTAATTAGTCGTTTCATGGAAGAGCCTACGACAAAGCATTTGGAGATTGCAAAGAGGATTCTCCGTTATATCAAAGGTACCGTAGACTATGGCATGTTTTATTCAACAAGTGAAGACTTCAAGCTGGTTGGATATAGCGACAGTGACTGGGCTGGAAACAAAGACGATGGAAGAAGTACAACAGGATTCGTATTCTTCCTGGGTAACAATGCTTTTACATGGTCTTCAAAGAAGCAACCTATTGTTACCTTGTCCAGTTGTGAAGCGGAGTACGTAGCTGCAACATCGTGTGTATGTCACGCAATTTGGCTTAGAAGTATGCTAAAAGAGCTACACATGGAACAAGAAGATGCGACTGAGATCTATGTGGATAACAAGTCGGCCATTGACTTAGCTAAAAATCCAGTATACCATGATCGAAGTAAGCATATCAACACTCGTTATCACTTTATTCGAGAGTGCATTGCAAGGAAAGATGTCCAAGTGATACATACGAGGTCCGAGAACCAAGTTGCAGATATCCTCACCAAGCCGATCAACGAGAAAGATTTTTCAAGACAACGAATGATGCTTGGAGTCGGTAAATCAAGTTTAAAGGGGGGTGTTGGATCGTAAACTTGATTTAGCCCTAGCCCATATAGAAGACACTTCTAGAAAGTCCTGGAATGGTATGGAAGCTTCTAGAAACTAGTAGAATAGTATCTATAAAAATGTTTAGAATATTGTAGTAGATGATAACTACTATAAAGATCTAGATTGATCTTAGGAAATATCTAGTTAAGATTATCTAGATGGAAGTATCTAGATCGTTGTAGAATCCATGGAAGTATATGAGTTCTAGAATCTTCCATGGAGTAGTATAAATAGGTGTTTGTGTGATGCATTTGGAAAATGAAGCAAATCAAGAAAAGCTTAAGCAATCAATAATATTCCATACCTTTCACAAGTATTCCTCTCTTCCTAAATTTCACTTACAACCTCTTCATCAAATATAAGCCTAAAAGGCCTTCGAGTTTCTAACAATATCCCAATCTTAACATTGTACTAAGGCCAGACGGAGTGGAGCTCGGGTACACATGCGAGCTCGTGAACCCGAGCGGTTACACTGCGCCGAGCCAAGCGGGTAGCCCAAGCGGGTAGTAAAATCGAGTTCCGAACTCAATCGAGTATGTGTATTGTGTTTGTATTTATTACTTTCGTTTGTCTTTTTTTTGCTTGTTTTTGCAGGTACAGGAACCAAAAAAAGGAAGAAGAAGGGTTAGCATGGAAGAAGAAGGGTACCACAGTGCAGGTACAAAAAAAAAAGAAAAAAAAAAAAAAAAAAAATCGGGTACTAGGGTACCACTCCGTCGACTTAGGGTAGTGTTAGGGTAGTATTGGGGTAGTTTTGAGTTGGAAGGTTTTTATTGGATAGAGGTGACGTGACACCCTTAGGGTATTAGGGTTCAAAACTTCCACTCCCTCCCCCCTAAGCATCTTGTGAGCTGACATAGGCAAGGATTGCCAACATGTACAATTGGAGGCTGTTTATTGGTTGAAACACCTCACTGATTTGATCCAACATATGAGATGGGCTGTGATAAGAGCTTCTGGATCCTTCCCCAAACCCTAATGAAGACCTCAAGGCTTTCCTATAAATACCCCCTCAAATGGAGACAGATTGAGTAGTTTTTTAGTTAATGTTACTCTGTCAAATTGTATTTCAATTATATTTTTTTAGCTTAAATTGTTCTTTCTACAGTTTTTGTATTCTTCAGTTAGTTTTAATAAAAGAAAAGTTTACTTCATTTCATTGTTATTCTTAAATTTCTGTTTTGATACTTATCTCAAATGGTTGATTAAGATCTTAATAAGATGTCATTAAGCTTATACAGCTTTAATATAAGCTTACAAAAGCTTTCATAGCTTGTTGTAAGCTTATACTTTCTAATTGTTCAAAAACTCAAAAAAGTCAAAATAAGCAGTTTGGAAGTAAGCTAGAAAGGGAAGGGCTTAGTGTTTAATAGTAAAATGGTCATTTGAATTTAACTAAGTCTGTTTCTATTTAGTTTAAAAAGTAGTTTTTGTGTCAAATTGATTAGTAGTGTCAAGTTGGATTCATTTTCAGTTGATTTCTAAAAAGTTCACTGAGTCTGCACAATCTGTGAAGACAGATTGAGTAGATTTTAGTTATAAGCTATTTTTTGAGTATCACTTTGGTCTCAACTCAGTGTTTAATCTAGCTTTTCGTGCAATTATACTTGATGTCTCAAAGGGTCATAGTCAAAGTTGCAATTTACTTTGAGTTATCAAGAGTTCACAATATCCGAAAGTAGTCTCTGAATCAGACCTCATAGCAGCTTTTTGTTAAGTGTTTTTAGTGTAGCAAATGGATTTATAAGCTCATTTGACATCAACCTAAATCTGTTTCAACTTAAATTGGAATTTGGAGATAATTTGTTAGCTTATTTTTGTGTTCAAAAGAGGGTACTTGCAAAGGTTTACCAAAAAGCTGTTTAGCTCACATAGGACTGCAGTCTAAACAAGCCACTTTCATTAGCTTGTAAAAAGCTCTTAACAGCTGCTTTGGGTCTAAAATTTGGAAGTTAAGCTCTTGGGTGTTCATTCTTAAGTTTCCAGCTTGTTTGAGCTTCTAGCTCATGGTATTGAAGCTTGTGGTCAAGCTTCAACGCAATCTCTCAGGACTGATGGGTTTTGCTTATTTGCATAAGTGTTGTTCTTAGTTTTAGCTTATTAATTATGAGTTCCTGCTTATTCCTAGTTATAAATGCTTATTAGTATAGCTTTAGGTGTTTTGTAGTTAAAAATTAGCTTTAGGATTAGCTTGTTATCGCTTTAGGAGCCAAATCAGTTAAGTTTAATCTTGAATCAGTGTAGATTATTCTTTTCTGCTTTAATCTCCTTTTTCTGGCTTTATTTCATTAATTTAAAATCATTTGCAGTAGTTATAAGCTTAGCTTAGCTTATTTTATAAGCTTGTTTTAAGAAATTAAAAAAAAAAAAGAATGGTCTTGGGTGAGCCAGGCCCGAACCCAAGACCTCGTCCTTTACAAAGCACACTAACACCCAACACTCTAACCAGCTGCGCCCTAGGGACTTACAGTTCCTAGGGGCAACATTAAATCTTATACGTACACTTTACCAGTTTTCGCCATCATCTTTAAACAAGCTTATTCTAGCTTATCTGGATAAGCTATAATCTGTTTCTTATTTTTCTCTTATTATGTGTTCAAAGAAGTACTTTTTCCTATTTTTTGGTATTTTTCCAGTTTCATTTGCTATTTTTAATAATTAATTTTCTAAGTTTTAGTTTTTAATTCATAAAAAATAAAAGAAAAATCAAAAAAATATTCAGTCTTTTCCTAAAATTTTCTTTTGTCATTTACCACGTAGGAAAAATAGTTTTGCATTTCTATGGTTATTATTTCTCATTTTCACTTTTAAAGCTCGGGATTAGCCCTGGTTTTCGCTTTTTTAGGTTTTCTTTGCGTTTTAGCCCCAAATTGCTTCGTATTATTTTTTAGATGCTTATTACGTTGCTTTTAGCCCCAAAATATCACCTTTTTCACTATTCAAATTCATGAAAACGCGACTCGAAGTAATAACTCCATTCATCCTTCATTGGGAAACGATCTGGGGATACAAACCACCATTTGTATTTCTTTTGGAAAACATATAACTGACACAAATCATTTTTTTATCTAGATTATTATACAATCTTTTTGTTTTCATGATGCACATATGAAAATATTTACCTCGGTCTTCTTAAAAGTGTTAAGTCGCGTTTTATGTCTTGTGACCGCCGACCCCTTAGATGAAAAGTGAATTGCCAGGAACTTCGAAAGCGCCCCTTGCGGATCTTCATATATGCACGGCCCAAAACGGTTCCTTACACTTTCCACAAACCCCTCCCAGCTCGTAGCAAACTTATTACGACATCCATCGAAACCATTCTGCTGCATCTCCTTCCATATTAACTTTAAAATTTGTAGTCGTTGTTCATTCGATGTTGCGATGAGACCAAAATACTTGTGGATGGCAAAAATCCAACTTTCAGGATCGGTACCATTAAGTGTAAGCACATGCAAACGTATAAACCGTGATAACAGCGAACCTTGATCACCGCCTTCCTAATGACGAGCCTGGAGTAGTCCCTGAGTAGCTTGCAATTCGGTACGTAATGCATCAACTTGTTCCTGAAAAATCGCGGCTTCTTTTTGTGCGAGCTGTTATGTCGCGTCGGCTTGTTCCTTAATCAACAACCAAACAATGTTTTGCAAATCGTTTAGAAAGGGCTTCTGATCTACTTGGTGTAATACATACTGACGTATGTGGACCACAAAGACATGTGTCAAAGAAGGGTGCTAGCTACTTCTTAACCTTTACGGATGATTTCTGTCGTTATGGTTATGTTTATTTGCTTAAAGATAACCATAACGACTGAATACCTAAGCCAAGAGTTTAAATATTATCTTGCCGAGTGTGGGATTGTCCAGCAGCTCACTTCTCCATATACTCCACAACAAAATGGTGTATCTGAGAGAAGAATTCGTACATTGTTAGAAATTGGTGTGATCAATTTTTAATCTTACAACTCTTCCCTTATCCTTTTGGGATTATGCTTTAGAAAATGATGTTCGCATTTTAAATATGGTTCCAACTAAGAAGGTTGATAAGACTCCATATGAACTATGGTATAGAAAAGCTCCCAACTTGTCTTACTTAAAGGTCTGGGTTTTGAGGTGTTTGTTAAATGTGACTCAGCTGACAAGCTCCAACAAATATCTGTTAAGTATATCTTCGTAGGATACCCAAAGGAAACTACGGGTTACTACTTTTACTTTCCACCTGAAAAAAAAGTAAATCATGATCTACTTGGTGTAATACATACTGACGTATGTGGACCACTAAGACATGTGTCAAAGAAGGGTGCTAGCTAATTCTTAACCTTTACGAATGATTCCAATCATTATGGTTATGTTTATTTGCTCAAACATAAACATGAAGTCTTTGAAACATTTAAGGGTTTCAAGAATGAAGTAGAATTTAAGGTTTTAAAATAACCAATTAGGGATTAAGAGTCCTCGTTGAGAGAGCTACCAATTAGGGTTCCAAAAAAAATTGTTCATCTGGTACTGTTCACGCGTACTGTTCATAAAAAAAAATTTTAAGTTATGACCATCAACGAAAACACTATTTCGGCTGCTGCTTAAAGAGCAAGTCGACACGGTACAACAGCTTGCACAACAACAAGCTGCTATTTTTTAGGAGCAACTTAATACCTTGCGTGCTGAATTACAGGCCACACGTGGGTTACTTCAAAATAAACAGGGTGGTGGTGGCGATCCAGGGTCCTTGTTGCCACGTTCAATGCGTCTGGATGTTCCCAAGTTTACTGGGGATGATTCGAAGAGATGGATTTTCGCCATTACAGAATATTTTGCTTTACTTAACACACCAGCGGATCAGCGTTTGCGGATTGTGGGTTTTAGCCTCGAAGGCGCGATGGCAGAATGGTTTCATTGGATGACAAGGAATGGGTTGATCACATATTGGGAAAGGGTTTTGGAGAGTGTTAAGAATCGTTTTGGGCCTTCCAAATATGAGACCCGCAGGGGGCTTTGACAAAGTTGTTACAACTCGGTACTATGGTGGATTATCAAAGTGAGTTTGAAAACCTCATGAATAGGGTTACGTATATCTCAGAAACTGTTGGGAATTATGTAAACAAGACTTAATACTACTAGTTATAACAGTTATGTCTGGTAGGCTAGATTATGTAGTTAAGTCTGCCAGTACTAAAGTTAAGTCTGGCAGACCTAGTTACTTCTGTTTAGTATTCTGTAGTTAAGTATGCTTATGAAAAACAAAATAGTTTGTTAGAAATATATTAGGGAAGGATATGTACGCGTTAGAGATATCTTAGGAAAAGATATGTATATCCTTCTACACGTTTTGTAGAATTGTTAGGGTTTCCTTAGTGTATAAAATGAACCCTAAGGCATAGTGTCTTGTACTAGAATATACGAAGTTTATTAGAACGATTAATATTAAAAGTTTAATGGCAAAATAGCAATTGTGTTCTTCTTGCATGTGTTAATATTCCGCATTAGCATCAAGTACTTATTGTTAAAGAGTTCTTCATATAATTAATTTGGATTTATTTAAGTTGATTATTGTCTTACAAAGGCTGCTAAGATCCATAACTTTGGACCTACAAGTGGTATCAGAGCCTATAGAGGGACTCTGAATTTGAAGAAACACAAAAACCAAAATCACTCATTCACTCTAAAAATCCTGAATCATGTATGTGCCTGCTGATAACTTTTCTCAACATCTTAGTGATGAAGAGGTCTCCAATCATGATGATGAAGTTTCAGATATTGGATCAAAGAAACAACAACAGCAGATCATTGCTGCTACAACCACCATTTCCAACATTAAACTCCCACTTCTGAAGAAGGAGGAGTATGACATCTGGGCAATGGTGATGGAGCACTATCTGGAGTACATTGATAATGAAGTCCGGAAGGTAATCCAGAATGGAAATTTGAGGAAGAGGATTTCTACAGGGAAAGATAGTGTGGTTAGAGTGCTTCCACCAGTCTCTGCTGCAGAGATACATGCTGTGGAAAAGGAGAGGAAGGCAAGAACCATCTTGCTAATGGACATTTCCAAGGAACATCTTAGAAGGTTCCATGGTATGGATGATACTAAAGAGATCTGGGAAGCAATCAGAACAAGATTTGGAGGGAATGCAAACTCCAAAAAGATGCAGAAGGCTATTTTCAAACAACACTTTGAAGCATTTACTGTTTCTAGTGCTGAAGGGTTGGAGAAAGGGTATGACAGATTCCAACAAATCTTGTCACAATTAGAAGCTCATTGTGCACAAGTGTCCATTGAGGATGCAAATCATAAGTTTCTCAAGTCGTTGCCTAAAGAATGGTCACATCTGGCAATGATTATGAGAACTAAAGAAGATATTGACACTCTGTCAATTGATGACTTGTACAATAACCTTAGGCTTTATGAACAAGAAATCAAAGGAATTTTAAAGGCATCCTCAAGTGCTCAAAATGTTGCTTTTGTCTCACAAGGCAAGAGCAGCACCAATAAGGTTAAATCTGGTAGCTATGGTTCTGGTAGCTACAATACTTCTTTTTCTGGTGTGAAGGAAAGAGAGGGTCTTGTTGGTTTTGTTGATGAAGTAATCTACTCCCTTTTTGCAAGGCAATCTGAAGACCTCCTCAATGAGGACTTAGATCAGATTGATGATGAGGAGATGGAAGAGATGGACATAAACTGGCAATGTGCAATGATTGCTTTGAGAATCAAGAAGTTTTACAAGAAGACTGGTAGACAAGTTCATTTTGATGGGAAGGCACCAGTTGGGTTTGACAAGAAGAAGCTTAAATGCTTCGGGTGCCACAACACTGGTCACTTTGCTAGGGAATGCACAGTAAAGGTGGCCAATAATGAAAAGAAGATGGATTCTTTCTACCCAAGACATGATGCTGAGAAGCAGGATAAGAGTCAGATGGGGTTGCTGACTATGGAAGCTAGTGTGGTCAACTAGGGAGAGCACACTGAAGAGGATACATAGATCAATCATGCTCAAATGATTTTTTCACCTGGTTTTTCTGGACCTTCCCCGTACGTATATTATGAAGTGCAGATGCAACATCTTTCTTTGGTAGCGTCTGCTAATGTTGTTTAAGCATAACATGTAACTCATTTACATTCTTTCCCATGTTGTGCATATTAAAGTTTTGCATAAAGTTCACATACTCTTTAGAGAGACCAATTAAGATCAAACTAACTCCATAGTTCAGAGTAACAGGGTGACTAAGATGCTACAAGTTGTCAATATAGTTGTTCATCTTGAGAACATATGAGCTAATTGATTGACCTTTTTCTTGCTTGCACGCGTGAAATTCCTGCGCGGTTTGAAGAAGTTCTTGTTTTGCCTATTGGGCAGACATTGACTTCAGCTCATGTAGCATGTCATAAGCACCAAGATGAGTTAGATTTCATTGGATCTCTAACTCCATGGTCATGAGCATGAAGGCAGCAATGTCCTTTGAACCCTTAACCCAAGCAGTGGGAGCTACAAGAGCCTCGGGAGGAACAGGGTGACCAGGAGCTGCAACAGGTGCAACAGGAATGAGATGCTCGAAATAGTTTTCCTTATCTTCAGCTGACAGGATAATGCGAAGCTGGCGATACTAGACAATGAAGTTAGGTTCAGTGAGTTTTTATTTCTCAAAGAAACTCCTGAGTTCCGAATTGTTTCTGACTGAGGTAGTCATCTACAATTTAGAAAAGTTCAAATAATAAGTATTTTTGATAATTAATTTCTTAAAAGAATTAACTACCCAATTAATTACTAATAAGACTAACATCCATCTTGACCTCCCACTTATTACCAAAGTTTTGACCAATGTGTAAACAAGTAGGGCAAGATGTAAGCGACAAGCGTTAATTGCATAATGAAACTCTTAGACTTATGAGACTAATCAAGGAATTAGTAAACAAGTAATAATGTCAAGAGGAAGCTTAGTCTCATCTTATACCTCGGGTCCAAGGTCTGACCAAGCATACTCGAAATAAGTCGACCAAGTAAGAACTTGCAAATATCACCAAAAGTCTGACTAATAAGCAAAATTCGTCATGGGTTGGAATGGCCCTAAGACTTGACCAAAGAGGTCAAGCCAAATGCACGTGCTCTTAGTTGGTTGGCATAGACTTAAAATTTTCACATACGGTATACACATAATGTGATAAAATCATGTACAAAGAAGCATGCAAAACAACTTTGTAACACTTATTTTAAAAACTTTTAGTAATGACAATGTAGTAATCATCATGGTTCACGATAGCTCCAATCGAACTCGCAGGGAGGCGGAGGACCAGGTCAGCGCGAGGCAATAATCGGAAATCCTTTAGGTGTGACTGTGCGCACCTCCTTAAACCCCCTTTATAGTTTTTTCTAGTGGGTGAGCCGTACATCCCAAGTGTCCATAGCGTTTAGTTTTTAATTTCATGAAAAACTTGTTTCAATAGTTTAAGTCACTTAATTTTACAAAAACAATTTTCTACGAATCAAATAGCAGGTCACAATGAGCATGCTATTTAGGCATGTAAATTAAGACCATTATTAATGTAATCTTATTTTAGGTATTAGTCCTCTTTTATTTTAGGTTTTAGGCGTGTATGTAGGCTAAAATCAAAATCACAAAAGAACATAATACTAAAACATGAGATTAATATTAACAAGTAAACATTTAGATCTGTGACCGCTAGGAGTCTTCCCCAAATGGAGAACCATAAGACTCTCACTAGGTTTTCATCAAGTGCCTAGATCGCCACGTGCATAAAAAAATGATTGCGTAGGTCTTATAGACGGAAAAACACACATAAAATTAATCATGGCAAACTAATTAACATTTAATTATGCAATTTTATGTATCTAATTAACCATTAATTCTATTTGTTTGTGTCTAGGTATTTTTTATTAATTATTGACAAGCATTGCATTATAGTTGTCAAAACAAAAATAAAACAAATAACTAATTAGATTTCATGCAGCCTTTTCGCGTGTTTATATGTAACCCATAATCACAAAAACGAGTTGACTCGTGATGCCACTGTTGGGATTTTTTTAAACATCTTAACCATTTAACACTACGAGTACGCAGCGGAATATGGATCTAGTTTAAGTAATCAAGTTAACACGTAAATAAACAAAGGAATATAAAAGGGAACAAGAAAACTAACCCTCGTAGTCACCTGCAAGTTATCAACAAGAAACCAAGTAATCAACGCGATTACCTCTACGAGTGCTCACACCAACACGTAACCCGAATACGCCCGATATGCTAGTCGTGTCACGTTTACCAAACAACCCTTGTATATACCTCAAACCCTCGAAACATAAATAAACAATCTACAGTAGCTAGTCTCCGAGAACTTGGAACAAAACCCCAAGAACAATCTGCCCGAGATCTTGGTTGCTTTGTTGTCCGATATCGGGTAGTGAATACCCGATGTAAAACCCTTCTTTTCTGCCCCACGTTAACAGCAATCAACCACCAATTAAAACCTTCTATTCGACCAGGAATGAACCACAGAACGAACACTACAAACCCTTAGAACGAATTGGACCAAAAGATGCAATTTAGGGTTTCGAATGTAAGAACCCTAGATCGGATAATGAACCTGATCGGCTGAAGAAACTGTGGTGATGAATCGGTTGTAATCTGCTGTGAAAGATAGTGTATTAGGCTTGTAGGTTGTGAGCTAATATGGGTGTATATATAGCCTCCAAAACCTAGCACCCTTGGGCTTTAAACTAGTGCTCCAAGTTATAAAACTTTCCTTATTCTTTCACAATTTCTCCTAGCCCAAACAAACCCAAACGCCCCTCCATTGAACCGGCAATGGGCTTGGATTAATATGTAATCGGGTCTAGTTGTTAACGGGTCAAGGTTCGGGTCAAGTTCGAGCTATAAACGATATAACGTACTCTCGTGTTTAACGTGTGTGCTCCCAATAGGCTCACACACCTTTAGCGTATTCTAGCCTATCCAACTCACATATTCCAACAATAGGACACCATTATCAAAGTACATAGGATGAAACATCTTATTGCAAGTCTCACACTCCACAGTAGGTTCTTATGGCACATTCTAGTCTCCTGTTTTCCTCCTTGTTATAGAAGTCGAGGTATTTGAGACGATCAAATGGCTTATACAGCAGCGGATGCTCTTCATCGACAAACTCTTTTGGTGTTTCTATAATCCCTTCCATAAATGAAAGAGCTATAAAATATATGCTTTCTTTTGCATTCATAGTAACTCGATGAAAAGGTGAATACAATCTTTCATTACTCCAAGCCTGATCACTTATTAAAAATCTTTCGTTACAGATCAAAGGGTTTACTGCATATAAAGTAGTAGTAATCATCTTTAATTTATTTTATGTTTTTAGTGACTATCCAATTTTTTATAAAAAAGTCAACATGGTCGAACTTATTGATTCGTCATCATTTGATCTGAGACTTTAATGGTGTTTTCTCGAATAACATCAAAGTTGGATGGAGACCCCTACATAATGAATCAATTGCTTTTACATAAATGGATAATTTCATGACTAACCATGGCTGCATCGCCTGACATGACTATGTATGATGAAGGCACAAGCTCCACACTAAACCATTCCCCATCCCTAGCTTTCACCTCTAAACCGTTGACTCCATTTTGATGCAGAAAAGTGATGAAGTCTTTATCAGTATGAGGAACGAATCCCATATTAGTTTTGTTTGCTACTGGTGGCCTGTACTTCATGCCCCGACAAAGATATGTCACCATTTTTCTATGAGCATCCAAGTACTTTTCTACACCATAGGTTTCAAAAACCATTCTTGTCACCATTTCTTCCAATTCCGCCACAAGCTTGCTGTATGCTAGCACATTTTCGCTAACAGGGATGCAAAGGTTAAGTGAACACATGATAAGGTTTTAAAAGGTACCTTTTTGAGGGGTCATTTAAGCCCTTATTCGATCACTTTTGTATCCGTTATTGCTTAATATCGTTCCTTTTCACTTTTTAGGTCTCTTGAAGGCAAAATGCTGGAATGATGCTTATTTGGACGAAAAGGCGCGAATATACGAAGAAAATGGCCAAAGTCAAAATCGAGACACTCAAAGCTGCTGAAACATAAGGCGACGGCGTCACTGCATATCTGCGACGCCGTCGGTAAGGCATTTTGCGACGGCTCAGAGGCGAAATTGCATGTTTTCAAGGGACGACGTCAGGTTCTAAAGGAATAGGCCGTCGCTACTCAGACGGCCTAGATGCAGCCAAGACGGCGTCAGAGCTGAAGGGGACGGCGTCACAGTCATAAGGTGACGCCGTCGCAAGGTTTACGTGGCCAAGACGAAACCCTAATGACGGCGACACGACGGCGTCACGAAACATAAGGTGACGCCGTCGCAGATGTAATCTTATATATAGAATCCGAATTTTTCAGTTTTTGAGTGTAGTCTTTTGGAGTAAAAACCTAAAACCGAACCAAGGCTTTCTTGTGCAGTATTTTAGGGTTCTAAACCCTATTATACATCAAGATAAGTATTTACTTCATTAATTTAATTATGTCTTTGATTATTTGTGTGTATGCTTGCATGTTCTCCATGTCCGGCTAATTTATTTGTGTGTTTGCTTAGGGAATATGAAACTTAATTATTGAATATTGATTGGTTGATACTTATCTTAGTTGACTAATGATCTAGAGTGCGCTAGATTATTCGTTGTGTACTTAATGCTTGACTTTTCTTTGTGAACTTTAGAATATAATTATCTAGGTAATTGTAGGATAAAGTATTCAAGGACAACCGTAGAGTAGGCGTCTATAAATCACTAGAGGATTTGTAAACAAGACCCTTTGGTAATTTCAAAGAGTTAGGGAAACAAGCACGCCCTATAGCCTTAGAATCACAACGCAACTAGGAATAAGGACGTGACAAATCAACCATCAATAGGAGATAATTAAGGAGTAGTAAAACCTAAGTAAACACATCTTTAAACTATCATACGAGTACACATCAATTAGACATAGACTATCACAACCTTAGCTTAGATAATTAGATAATAGTAGAGTAATCGGTAGCAATACCAACCCCCCAAATCCAATACCCGAGATTCGTACCTTTTCAATTTCTAAAAAAAAACATAAAAAGATAAAAAATAATCTTCCTCAACCTCAACCTTAGCGTAGTAACTTCTCACTAGCATTCCTATTCCCCTAGAGAACGATATCAATACCCGTGGCTTACCCTAATTACTACACTACAACGATTAGGTTCACTGCCTAGGGTGTTATAAAACTTGCTCGAAGAAAAGGAAGTTTCCTTGACCCCGAACGACGCGTGTAGCGTTATCAACACACTTATTTATATAGATAACATAAGAAAAACCAACAGGAAAAGACCTAGTGATATCACACTACAAGAAAACAGCTTCTTAGTGACATGTTGAGTGACACGGTTAGCGTCGCATTTGACCACAGTGACACGTTAAGTGACATAGTAAAAGGAGTTGCTGTAAATGAGTCGCAGAATTTTGTGACATCAAAGATATGTCGCTATACGTAGAGACACATGTAGCGACTTTTTTTCACTTGTCACTATAATAACTAGCGACATCTCTTTATGTGTCCTTAATTGGGTCGTTATTTTTAGGGACACTTGTAGCGACTTCTCTTCACATGACGCTAGATTTACTAGTGACGTCTATTTGAATGTCCTTAGTTAGGTCGCTATTTGTGTCACATGTCGCAATTTGGGTCGTTACCCGGGTCACTATGGATTCGTTGCCTGGGTCGCTGTCAATATCGCTACCCATGTTGCTATAATTAGAAACATCACATCGCTATTTGGGTCGCTAGTTTTAGCAATAATTAGCAACATCACATCGCTATTTGGGTCGCTAATTTAAGCTTATGCTAACCTGCTACAGTACACTTATGCTCACCTGCTATTGTTATCACATTTGTTATTTAGTGGTCTCTCAAAACCAAACAATATGCTACTATTATATAACAAGAGCATTCGAGAATACAGAATATGATTTACCATATCACATAAAACATCAACATGTGAACTAGTTATCATCTAGAAGTATCAAATGTTATCTGAAGTATACCAAACGCTTAAACATCAAGCATATAAACTAGTTATCATATTAAGTAGAAGAGAGTTTTAAATGTCTACCAAACATTTATCACGGACATTTTCGAAGGGCTGCTAGAAGTTGGCGATTATACTTTGCAATTTCTTGAGCAACAATTTTTCCCACATCTTGAGCAACTGCCTTTGACACTTCCTGAGCAATAAATTTTTTCAGGTTTTTCTCGTTTGATGTCTGAGATTCAGAAGCTCTTCTATTTTCTTGATTGTGCTTCTTGTGTACGTTTTAAGCTTTCCAACTGATCTCTCATGGTGCCTTGATCAATATCGTGCTGCTCTACCATTTCTTGAACGCGAACAAAGTCTTCATTATATTCAGTATTGAAGTCCTCTTCATCATTCTCACCTTGGAGCATGAATCCATCAACCCCAGATCCAAAACCGTAATAGCTCCCATTCTTCGAGCCAACATGATCTGCCCATCTTCGATATGTGTTGGACATGTTACCAGATTGAGCATCAAGCGCATCATCTACACCATATTTCTCATTATATCGTTCCTACATAGAACACATAACCAAACCCAACTTAGTCTAAATGCAACTTCACAAAACCAGGAATAGCTACCCAATAAGTTACAGAAAATGTGCAGATTCATTTAACAAAAAATAAAAAACAAACAAATGTGCAGACGCGCCTGTGCTTGCGCGCGCACACACACACACTTCTTCTACAACTTAGTGCAAAGAAAAGGTATCGGGCGATAAAAAGTTAACAGTTGGTGATAAAAACTTACCCATGTTTCCCTAGCTTCATCATTAACAAAAGTTTTGTTCTTCCTCTTATGGGTTCTCTCAAAGAGTTGAGTAGCACTCGGGTCACGTTTCAATTCCTTTTTCTGTACAAGATTAAACAATTTTTATATATAAGCCCATCACCAATATAACTAAATAGCAGATTAAGCAATTGAGGTTTATACCAGTCGCATTGTGTGCTCAACGTTCGAGACCGAACCACCAGTATACAATCTTTTATTAGCTTGGCGAGCAACTGCCCCTCTCTTAGATTTTGCAATAAATTCTGGAAATTTCCACTTTTTACAGAGTGTTTGCCAATGACTGTTATGCATAAACTCCGGTTTCTATGTTTCTTTCATCCGTGCCTTAGACATAAAGTTCCGCAAGCTCTTTGCTCCAACTATTTTGAACACACGCCGAACAACATCTTCATGCCTTGGGTCCCACTTGTGTTTAGCCTGTTAAAAACGAAAACAAAGCTGTAATCACGACACATAAGAACCCATGTGCAATGTATCTATCAACTATCATACGCTTCATTACTTGTATTAGGTTATGTTATCCAAACAGGTTAATCGTGGCAAATTAACTCAAATCAAAGCATATTACTCGCACTGTAAGCAATCTAATGGGGTGTTTGTCTTAGCTTGTATGTTGGCTATATAAGCTTATGTGAGATAAAAAAAACCAGCAAACACGGTTTTATTGGCTTTGTGAGTTATGAGATTATCAACTTGAGCTTATAACTTTAAGTTCATAAGCTCAAGTTAATAAGCCCATAAGCCATAAAAATGCGCTTAGTGATTTTTCAATTTGTACACAAGCTTGTAAGCCGAGTCTACAAGCTAAAATAAACACCTACTTAAGCCGCAGCTTATAAGCCAGCTTATTTCACCACTAGATAAACAAATGAGCATGCCTTAAATATTGCAATAAGCTGTTTAATTAACCAAAAATCGACACACATTAATAACGTCAAATTTAACAATCACTTAACCAAAATACATTACTCAACTTTAAGTAACACAAGGTTTCTCAAAAACTGGCCAATATTTAACGGATAAAAAATAATATATCATAATTTTAGTAATGCCAAACGAAAATATTTTCAACATGTGGTTGTGAAGTGAGAAACCTGAGGGAGAAGCAACATATAATCCTTTAGCGACTCCAGGATACTTCAATGTGCCAATTGGCTGATCAATGACAACCTGCAACATGTTTATGTAATTATGTTGTAATAATAGGATTCAAGAGAAATGGTAAACATGTGTTGGTTTTATGGATATAAATTAGTAGACGTGAGTTAGGATCGAACTCGAGACTATGGGATTGCACACTTTACGTATGAGAATTTAAAGTTAATAATTAAATATAAATGTTATATTTATTTATTTATTAAACGAAATAACTAACGGACGTTAAGTAATTAATGTAATGGATTAACGGTCGTTAAATGTTTATGGAAAAGGACTAAATTGCAAAAGTTGGGAAGGTTCCGGAATCCCTTTGGGGACTCCTTAACCGATCGGCCTAGGGACACAAAACAAGGAAAGAAAAACCAACTTGTTCACCAAGTTTGCTTGGGTATATAAACAAGGCTTGGGGTTTTATTTTTCCATCTCTTGTGCTCATTAGCTAAACCCTAAAAATTGTTTTGTGTGTTTTCTTGTCCAAACCGATCGTACATCACCTTTGTGTGTCGATCCAAAGCTTTTCCACAAACCAAGTTATTTGTTTGATAAAAACTAGCATTACTTTAATTCGGTTTAGTACGTGTGTACAAGAACATAGTAATAACATACTTTTGTTATTATCTTGGATTGAATTACAAAACGGTAAGGGGTAATTCACATAATCCTATAAACCCTAATTAGGGTTCATCCAATTGCTAGTTTGTGGAATTGATTCTTGTTCGGCTAGAATCAAGAAAAGGTACGCATATTCTTTTATGTTAATTAATTGTTCATTAATAAATCCTATACGCTTCCGCTTGAATACTTTGATGTTTTGTAGTTATTTATTTGAATGTCATGTTATATAATTCCAACAGTGGCATCACGAGTCATTGGTTTTTAATGAGTAATTTAATTACATAAACGCGTAATAAAACAAATACTTGTATGTTGTTTGATATTATTAATCTAGGGTTTATGTTATATTTTTTTTGGGTCGAATTTTTTTTAAATTGGGGCTTTTCCCATTTTTTTTATGTCGACACATTAAAAATTTTTAGGGTTTTGAAAATTGTTTGCTAACCTTATTAAAACCTAGAATTAATATTGATTACGTGATTAATTCGTGAATAATTTGTTATGTGTCATGGATTTTTTTTATATGCGATCTTGTGACTTATTTGTATAAATTGTTATGATATATCCATGATAATATATGCATATTTGTCATGGATAAGTTACTTTGATATTGTTTAATTGTTAAGATATATTTATTTACGATAAATCTTGAATTGGGGAAGACTCCAATTACATATATTAATGAATCAATTATGTGCAATTTGGTATATTATTAATTATGGGTTTACGCAATCGATTCTTCGATGTATGTGGCTCACTCTCAATTGAGAGAGTGAAAGCCCTAATTAATATATACATTAATTTAACCTAGACATTGATTATTAATAGGGTTTTATCGAATAAGTTGCATGTAGCTACTTGTTTACACGTATAAATTGTTTATTATGTGCGCATTGTTTTTTAGTAGTTTATTTTTTATTTATTACTTGTTTGTTTATTATGTTAGACAGTTTTAAGCAAAGGGTAATTTTGAATAGAAAAATAATACGGACTAAACAATGGCGAAATTTGATTTGTTTCGGAAGAGTTAAGTTTTCAATAGTTTAATTGATTGGTGACTTTGGTACAATGACTGAACGGCTCACCCATTAGAATGAACTATAAAGGGGTTATTTAAGAAGTGCGCACAGTCACACTGAAAGGATGTCTAAGGTTATGCTTTTGCGCTTACCTGGTCCTCTGCCCTCTGTAAGTTCGAATGGAGCTACTTAGTAAGCCATAAACGTACAAGCTCATCTTAAGGGCGAATTAGTTTTAATTCCATGCGCCACTTCGGTGGTAATTATCCGAAACACTAAGTGTTTACACTTATGCAAAAGTACGGTATAATGGATGATAATTAACACTAAATTCCTTGATTGGTGAACCCAATACCTCAATCAAAACTTTGATAATTTGATCTTTATGAATTGGTAATAAAAAGTTTTTTTATTAAAATTATGCTGCAAGATGAATGCATGACATCTTTGTACATATTTGATTTGACCACATAAAATCAAAACTAGTACCCTTTTAAAATTAAGAAAATGCCATCTAATTAAAGGGACACTTGAAGTTGCAATTTGCGTCATGACAGTACTTGGCGAGATTGTAATGGAGAGGTAAATCTCTATGTAAAGTCAGACCTTACATGGACATATTTGCAGTTCTTTAAGTTAGACACTTAAATTGAGTAGGAAGTGAGACCTGGACTCAATGGCATAAGATGGGATGAAACATGTTTATATTTGCAATAGCGTTGGAAAATATAAATCCCATAATGATCTAGGAGTTGGAAATTGTTTGCCAATTAATGTTCGACAGATTACCTTATTATATGCGTTCGTTGCTAGCAGATCAACTGATGTAATGAACCTATGATAATTTGGATCCTAGTTTTCGAGAAAATTCTATGATTATATGTATATTAGCTTGGGTATTTTATTTTCTTGAAAAGTTTAATTATCGAAAATACTAAAATTGAATTTTGCTAATTCTTTAAATGTATTAATGCAACATTAAACCGTAAACGTAGGTTATTCCTATATTGGTAAAATTGATCTACACCTGTAAGGGTTTTAGTAGAGTCAACGTTACTACAAGAATAAACCTAGTCCTCTTTTCACGCGAAAGAGTGAGATTCAACCCTATCCCTTTTCATGAATGAAGAAAGGTATGATAGGACAATTAGAATTGTCTAAATTCTAAATACATAACTCGTAAGCAAATTTTAATAGTTAAGAAAATTGAACATTTCTGAGTTATTAAATTAGAAGCTAGACTAATTACTGTATAATTGGTAAAAGACAAACTAGCATATTTTATCTAGTTGTTGTGCTTTGACCATTTAAAAGTACTACTTACAATTGTTGGAATAGTAGAACTATTAAGAAAGAAATTGCATGCCCAATTTTTCAAGTTAATAGCATTGATGGATAAATTCATCATCTACATAGTAGAATACATTCTTTTAAGTACATTTGTAATTGTTATGTATGGACTTTCTCAAAGGTGTAGGAAGTAAATAATACACTATTTTCTTTCACTGGTTAATGAAACACTTACAATGTTGTCAAATCCAGTGGGAGTGTTGTGTTCTTATTACTGAATAAGGAATTAATGTAATGATCTCTTATTCAGTGGGAGTTACAAGCTTTGTCATCTTGGTAGTAACCCAGATTATCTCTAGAATGTCTTAAGATAATTACTTTCCACTTGTAGACACTTATGTTTTCAAGGATAGTCATGTACGTTTCCTTATTAGACAATGAAGTGGTTCTACATCTACTAGTTATGCTAATATCAATTACACAATCATATTAGTCACATAAACAAACATATGTCGTGTTGTTTATCTGCTACATGATGTTGTTCCATGCACAAGTGGGAGAAATCTATATTGTGTGTAAGGTACAACATATAGGTATATGATTTAATGGATTCTCTTGACTGCAAGGTAAGAGACTAACGTTCTAATATAACTTGTACATATCTAATTCAAGAAACACTTGGTGTTGCAATTTACGTCATGTCAGAACTTGGCGAGATTGCAACAACAAAGTAAATCTCTATGTAAAGTCAGACCTTGCATGGATATATTTAGAACATGTGTCAAAATGATATATAAGATTACTTCAAATTAAATATTTATGTATTATTAGAATGACATAAAATTAAATAAAGTAATCTAATCCTACTTCAATTTGTTTATTTATGTATTTTGGAATGCCATAAATGAAAAATAATGTAGTCCTACATTATTGTGAAGTAAAATAGATTAACTTGAAGTTACTATTGAAACCAAGAGTTGTGTTCATAATTACTTTAGTTAAACATGTTTATGATTCATTGTAAAGACATAAACATAAAGTCTTTTAAGACTTATAATAAAGTAAGACGTTAACTTGTTATATTTTTTAATTAAGACATATACAAGAAGTCATTGAGTTGATCAATGATTTATAACGTATAATGGGATTATAACAGTTTATGTTTCTTGTTGAAACATGGATATGAAGTGACTTGGTTAAAAGGTACTTGTGTTATAAAGCATGTAATTGGCTTGGAAAGTCTATTATACCATTAAGTTGACTTAGTTGGTAAATAGGTATGCCAAAAGGAATATGTTTATCTTATATATTGTTAGATTGTCTTACAATATTAATTCTAATGAATACCACAAGTTGATGGTATGTTCAGTTAGGAGAATCAAACTCCATTTGATTTGTTTGATTCATGATAACCATAACTTCTTTCTTAAAAAGTAACAAGGTTAGACTATTGAGTATGGATTGAGTATACTCAATATGACTCCAACCTAGAAGATTAATAAAACACCATTTCATTATGGAATGTGATAAATCACATTAAGTTTTAAAATTGAAGATTCTGAATTTGTTAAACTACTTTTGAATAGGTTATTAACAAACTTAAGTCAGGAATTATCAATGGGTATTTGTAATGTCCCAAAAAGAGAACAATGTAGTTTTGCTTTAAATTGCTAAAGTATATATAGATAGTCTATATATTACAAAAGGCAAGTGGGAGTTTTTTTTATCTTGAAAGATAAAATTACAAGATACATAATCTTCTAAAACACACTAGTAAATATCATGATGAGGTTAGACATGTAATTGATAGACCTCATGATGATGGAATTTTCATTCATAGATCTGCAAAGATATCTCAGATATTTGACTTATATGCTGAGAAATATGAGTTACAGGATTATAGTAAACCTGATAATCATTATGATGGATTACCAAATATTGAATTGGGTAAATAACTCATACTATGAATGTTAAAGATGCTGTCCATAAAGATAATCAATTTTGGAAATTTGGTTTATCTTAATAGTTAGACTAGAGAATGGAAATGAGTTTCTTCAAAGAGATGAAAAACTCTAATGGTTTGAATTTCTATGTAGAAATCATATGGACAATATTGTACACATATTTAATGCATGTTTTTTGACAAGATTATTAATCATATTTAAGCAATTAATTATGATTGAATATTCTTTTCTAGACACATTAAATATATAAAGATGATAATTGTCATACTTGTTTTCATTAATATGAAATATGACAATGGAATATCAAAACTCTTTCTTGAGAAATTACTTGAGCGAGGACGGTAAGTAATTGAAAGGTTTTTTGAATTCATATAATCTTTGGTAGTGTACGAAGTGCAATAATTCATGAATGAATAAATGCATGCATCTATGAAATTATTCTTATGATTAAATTATTAAAATCCGAGTTTTAATTTATAATTGAAATAAGATAAATTTTAAGTATTCTTGAAAGCTAGTGGGAGTATTATGTTAAGGTTTTAAATCTTATATGTTGTATAACATATAGGAAGTAGCATTCCTTATAAGCTAAATGTTAAGTCTTAGACTGGAATGAAACTTCATTTGTAAGATTTAAGAATTAAAACATACAACTTTGAAATATATGTTTATTGTTAATAAACATGTGCAGTAAAATAAATGATTCTAATAAAACATGATATATCATTTGGGAAATTGATAAATATCTTTTGACAAGATAGAACGTGAATGAATTCTAAGGTTGACCTGTAGATTCATCATGTACATCATGTTGTGTATTAAAATTGTTGTATCATTCTTGAATAAGAAGTGATTTGACAACATTGATATCTAACTAAAAGTTATTAGATAACTTGTGTAATGAATATTCTGAAAGAATTACATCCTCAGCCTGGAATTGCTCCTAAATTCTATGGATGAACAATATGTCAAATGTTGTGCAAATTGTCATCAGCTTTAAACTTGAAAGTTATGAAAGCATCAAACATTACACAATAAGATATTAAAGTTTACGGAATTTTAATGAGCACATTGTTGTTTGTATATAATGATGCTGGTTTAATTGAGATGACTCTCAATACTAGTCATGGTAGGATTTCATCCTTGTTAATGGCCATGTGAACTAGTTGTGCTACTAAAAGCGCAGTTGCATTATACATTAAAAGAATAAGAATACTTTAAACTTTAAAATGTTTGAAAGTTTAAATTGTCATAAATTGGTGATAGAGGATGTCACACACTTTATGAATTATTATGTGGATTGCTGAATGCACACATACAAGGACTTCATTAATTGAATTCTTGAAATAAGTATTCTCAAAATTATGATAGATCAAGTTGGTTGATTTATGCCTTGTCAACAAGTATGATTGTCATTACTTGAGGTATAATTCATCAACTGGAATTTTCATGCATTGATCTATTTAGTATTTGGATAAGGGATGTTAAACAATTATTATAATAAATCAAATACTTGGTATGTTTGATTTTATAATATATTGTATCATATATTTGCATGTTTAATCCGTGAATAAATTTATTTATTCTAAATCGTCCGTTGTCGATTAATGATATGGGAGTATCATTAAACTAAGACAAATCTGAGAGATATGGTAGAATATACTTGAAAGTATATTGATGAGAATGCATACCAATTTCAGATGATGTTCAATGAATTGAATATATGACTTATCCCAACTACATAATTTACTTTATGGATATTGTTGTTAAGTAAATTATGAATAGTTATCCTCAGACTTGAGATACCAGATAAGTGTCATGAATGTAGTGCACTTCTGTGGAACAATTTAACGCTATACGTAACTGGTAGTCATAAGGGTTGTTTCCTGAAGTGTTGCAAAGTTCATGGGTTATTCTTGTAGTCAAGATAGAATTTGTTCCTTCAAATTTATTTTTGGAGTTTAATACTGCTGGGCCCCTCGTAGGGTTGACAAGATGTTTGCATGGCCATGCCCAATATCTCCCCTGAATATGTTCAGAAGATTTGGTAATCTTGCTCAATCACTAATAACGAGAAACAGAATGGTTGAATAAAGAATGACTTAATTCCATATCTTTATTTAACATGGTATTAGAAACAAAAGGATAATAATAATGAGAAATCATTAAAAGGTTTTCCAGGAGCCTTGCTCGAGTTGTACTAGAGGCATCGAAGTGTTGCTAGACGCTAACCGAATGTGATCACTCTATTAAGATATATCCAAGTGGGAGCTGTTGGTTTTATGGATATAAATTAGTAGACGTGAGTTAGGATCGAACTCGAGACTATGGGATTGCACACTTTACGTATGAGAATTTAAAGTTAATAATTAAATATAAATGTTATATTTATTTATTTATTAAACGAAATAACTAACGGACGTTAAGTAATTAATGTAATGGATTAACGGTCGTTAAATGTTTATGGAAAAGGACTAAATTGCAAAAGTTGGGAAGGTTCCGGAATCCCTTTGGGGACTCCTTTACCGATCGGCCTAGGGACACAAAACAAGGAAAGAAAAACCAACTTGTTCACCAAGTTTGCTTGGGTATATAAACAAGGCTTGGGGTTTTATTTTTCCATCTCTTGTGCTCATTAGCTAAACCCTAAAAATTGTTTTGTGTGTTTTCTTGTCCAAACCGATCGTACATCACCTTTGTGTGTCGATCCAAAGCTTTTCCACAAACCAAGTTATTTGTTTGATAAAAACTAGCATTACTTTAATTCGGTTTAGTACGTGTGTACAAGAACATAGTAATAACATACTTTTGTTATTATCTTGGATTGAATTACAAAACGGTAAGGGGTAATTCACATAATCCTATAAACCCTAATTAGGGTTCATCCAATTGCTAGTTTGTGGAATTGATTCTTGTTCGGCTAGAATCAAGAAAAGGTACGCATATTCTTTTATGTTAATTAATTGTTCATTAATAAATCCTATACGTTTCCGCTTGAATACTTTGATGTTTTGTAGTTATTTATTTGAATGTCATGTTATATAATTCCAACAACATGAACGTTTAAGATTAAAAAAATGTTAAAACAGAAAAAGAACTAAACGAAACAGATATGCCATAAAAGCTTCACCTCATCCTCATTTATAATTCCAGATGCTAGTGCCCTGTATATCTTTGACATTTTTCCGACCTTGTTGACTTCATTGTCAACTTTTCTGCACACAAAGAGATTTCTTATTAGCAAGACTCCGATATGACTAAAGTCACCAAACACACAAATTTGTGTGTGTTCTTAGAAAATGAATATTTTTCTTCCGTAACCTGTTAGCCACTGCTGATGTTTTGTCAGCAAAAAGTGCTGCAAGCCGTGTTTTTGCAAGCTTTGTCTTTGCACAGAGTAAAATTCCTGTCGAGAAGTACGAAAACAAATAGAAATGAGCATATGTTATCCAGATTCAATTATTGTTTACAGGATAGTTAAAATGGCTACAACAAAAAGTTACCTGATGTGCCTCTTCCAAGCCGATGAACAGGAACAGGACATAATTCCTGATTTTTTATACGCCATTGAAGCTGCGTCAGTACAGTTCGTTGCTGAAATAGTCCTCCAGGCAAAACTTGCAAACCAGATGGTTTATTTAAAGCAATCTGAACATAATACAAAAAGAAACATATAAACCGATAACACTAAATAACATTAATTACAATATTAGCTATACCAAAATGCTGAGTATTGAACTATTACCAAATGATCATCTTCAAATAAAACCTCGAGCATGTGCGGTGCATATGGTTCTTTCCACGGAAGTCTGTGATATACTAGCTCTGAACCAGTCCTAAGAAATGCAATTAGTGTCAAATGCTAATGTGCCATTTCGATTGTATAAAATGAAACAATATATCCATCAATGGTTAGGAATTAGGATAACCTTAGAACAGTGTCTGGAACTCTGGATCAGTTACAACTTTACCATCGACTGTTATCTGCAAGCCACAAAAACCGTCACTCCAAGGAACACTCTGTCTTTGGTACTCAGTCACGAGTCAGATTTAAGCAGAACTTTCTAGATACCAACCTAACCATTTTGCAACAATCGATGCACCAAGAGGATTTATGGTAGCTAGACAGCATATAGTCAAGTATCTAAATATATGGCAACTGTTAACATACTTTTATATTCATATTCAAAATGAGATTGCTTCGTAAGTACTGTTAACGGTCATAGAGGGAAAAATATGAGTTTTATTGCCCAAAGATCTATCAAATTCACCTATATGAGATATTTAACGAGCGTTTCATGAGGAATTTTTGATGTATATTATTGTTACGAGATCGAAGAGTGTGCATGCAGACAAAATCAGGACTAGCAAGACGAGAACACCAATATTTTGAGAGAGTTCTAAATCTGAATACGGATTTGTGTGGTAGTCTTTCAAATATATTAGCCATTAAATCTTCGCATACATAACTAGACGTATTACTGTTGATACTAAGGTAGAAATTTTAGTTAAAGAACAACGATTAAGACAAAAAAAAAAAAAAAAAAAAAAAAAAAAAAAATGAAAGATTGCAAATGATGGTTACCTAAAAGCTTCATTTCCGTAGGGCCACATAACTTCGGTGAAACTTCTAACGCCATCAAGGGTATTGGAATAATCAAACCCCATGCTTTCATAAAGAGGAATGAACGGAATCTGACCAACATAGCCATACAATGGCTTTGTGGACTTGTTTAGTACTTTGGTTTCAATGGGGATATCAAACAAGTCTTCCAATCCGTGAAAGACAGCGTCATTCAGCTCAGGAGTTACTTTATCAAACTCTGCTATGAAACATCCGTATTCTTCAAGGGCACGTGTGGCTTCAATGGCTGTAGCGAGCCATGAGGTTGAACCATGCTTTAAGTTTTTCTTGTTAGTAAAGTCGATAGTAGGAAGTTTATGCATATTTTGTGTTATTCTGTATGATATTCGTATGTCCATTCTACATGTTATATGTATTTATAACAGATTATGAATGATATAAAATTATGAAAATGCCAAAACACAATTATAGCTAATTCTTGGATAGGAATCTTGTTTATTAAATTATGGGTGATGTAAGCCAAGATTTGGACGCATTCTCAATGATTTTCTTCGAAGCAGCCCGATAAAGACTCAAATTGAGCTATGTATAACTAGAACTGATCCTCTATAGTGAGCCAATTGCGGTTAGTACCACCGCGTTACAATCAAACGTAGTCTGACTAGTTGCGTATGGTTTGTTAAGCCCGCTACTTTAATAAACAGAAAGAAGTTTGTCACTTGGTTACTGAAGAGACCCTGGTTTGAGTCTATTTTAGGGCATTAAAATGTTCTGGTACTAAAAAAAACATCTCTCAAAAACTTGAAACCAGAAATGAAACAACATATCTTTATTTTAAGGAAACAAAAAATTATAATGAATATCAGATACAAATAACAAATATAATACAAGTAGTTAAACAGTGATGTAATATTTTACATCTACAAAACCAATATAACAAAATTATCTCTTCTGGAAATTGAAGGATCGGATGCAGTAAGCAAAGATGAACGCAAAGAAGATAACCAATCCAATATGCACCCCAGCAACAGGACCAATAAAACTACGCTTCATACCGAAATAATCATCTAGATATTGTTTGACAGTTTGAGTACTGTTATCAAACGGATCCGTGTAGTCCCCGAACTGTGAAACAACCAACCCGTAAATAGTCCATGCCAACGGATTTCCCCAGTAGTACCATCTCCACCAGACAGGAATACTCTGTTGTGTTTTTAACATAGAACAACATTTTAGTACTAGAAAGAATATTAAACCCAAAAAAATCTGTTAACGAATATAAATGGTGAATGTCGTTTGAGGAAAATTACTAAAACTGTCCCTCGTTATACTATTTGCATAAATGGTTCTTTCTTGTACTGTTCGTATTCACTTTTGGTCCTTTACGTAAAATAGCTTTACTGTTTGTTTTCACTTTATGCAAATAGCATCAAAGTTTTTTTCCCCAAATTTTACCAAATAACTAGGAGGATTGCTGTAATTAAGTCAGACATTATATCGAGTGAAACTTACGGGTCGTGGAATCATGTATCCTGAGAAGAGATTGAAGATTCCGTAAAACGAGGCAGCAATGATGGCAGCGATGCTTGCGTTGGGGGTGATGGCGACAGTCATCATACCATAATATGTCATGTAGAGGAAGCAACAGAATTGGAAAAAGAGATACCAAAAGAATTTAGCAGCAGTCCACTCGAACCCGATCATGGCGTACACTATTAAACTGTATACTAGTGCTTGCGAGAATACGTATGGGATCTCAACCAACACCTGAGCAAAAGCATATGGTAAAGCTGAGTACATTCCAGCGGCTCTTTCTCTATAAAAGACAGTCCGTTCAATATCAACAACTGGTTGCACTGCTGATGCGTTTTGGACTCCTAAGAAAAGAACCGCACCGTACATTGAACCGATGGAGTTCGTCAGATTTTGTGTGGTGTTTCTGAAAAGTGTAACACATTTAAACATTGTTAGATCAATAAAATGAAAACCCAATTGTCCTAGTGTCGGTTAGTTTGAAAGTGGACATACTTATTATGTAACAAAGTAAAATATAAAAGTGGATATTTTTGGAATAGAGGGTAGTATTATACAATGTTTAATTACCTTTTACCGCCGATATCCCAAAACATAGTACCAAAAATGATCCCGATGAATGTAGTGAAGACAAAACGTACGGCTGTATAAGGCGGGTTTCGCCAGTATGACCTACGTTGTTTCCATAAACACGCTATGCATTGTATGAGGAACGACTGCGAGTATTGAGTTGGGAAGAAGAGATCTTTTGTGCCAGGACGTGGTACACTTAATTCTGCGATTAAGGCTTTGTTTCTCCTGTGAATTTGACATTAGCGTTAAAGAAGGTGATTATCGTATTATAAGTTAAAGTATTGGGATGTAAATATCGACTATTATTTGATTATGTACTCACTTGTAAAGTTCGGAATTTCTGTAGATTGAAGTGAAATCAACTCCAAGAGAGACTTCTTGTGCTGAGGTACTGACTTCCAACATCCATGTTGCGGGGTTGTATCCATCTGTAATCTTACTCACGCCATTTATGGCCTGTTTAAGAACAAACATTCTGGTTTATAGTCTTGAAACAATGATAAATGATAGACGGTTCAGACGTGCTAGTAATGGGTCCAACAGGTACTTCCTTATATGTCAAAAGTTTCTAGATAATTACTATGTAGTATGCAAAATATCATTTATGTAAAAAAATAATGCAAATTTGCAAAACGAAACACTTTTTTCTTTTTTCTTTTTTTTTAATAACTAATTAGACGTTCTGGCTAGCTAATGGGTCAAACCAGTCTACCTTAAAGAGATACAGCAGAACCCGAATTGTTTCATTAATAAGTAAATGAGGAGTAAGTGATAATTCTATACCTCAAAGTATTCGATTAACTCGCAGGAATTGCGACCTATGGGCCCAGCATATAGTTCTTGTCCTCCTCTTTTCATCAAGAACAACTGCAAAACCAATACCTTCTAAATACATACATTTTTATGTAAAAGAAACTATGTTCTTTGTTAATATAGGGAAGATTATTACCTCATCAAAAGCTTCAAAGATATCAATGCTAGGTTGATGAATGGTGCAAACGACTGTTCTTCCTGTGTCCACGGTGTTCCTAACGGTTCTCATCACAATGGCAGCAGCTCTAGCATCTAGCCCTGAGGTTGGCTCATCCATAAATATAATGGCGGGGTTTGCCACTAGCTCAACCGCTATGGTTAACCTCTTTCTTTGTTCTGTTGACAGACCGTTGACACCTGGCAACCCTACTAGTGAATCCCTTAATGAGTTCAGTTCCACAAGATCTATAACTTGATCAACAAACGCCTGTAGAGCAGCACCATGCAACATGTTAAGGATCACACCAAAAAGATAAAAATTAAAATACTGGCGTTTTAATAAACATAACTAACCGTTCTTTGGTTTTCGTCTACATCTGATGCCAACCTGAGCCAGGCCGAGTATATCAAAGATTCGTAAACAGTGACATGAGGTGAATGAATGTCGTTTTGCTCACAGTATCCAGAAATCCGAGCAAATGTTTCTTGTTTCTTTGGGTACCCAGAAACCTTGATATCACCTTCAATATACCCGCCGGTTTTCCGTCCGGCTAGCACGTCCATAAGAGTAGTTTTTCCGGCACCACTCACACCCATCAGGGCTGTGAGAACACCAGGTCTAAAAGCGCCACTAACACCCTTAAGTAGTAGCAATCGGTCTTCGGACACCCCTTGATCTTTCATTTCCTACAATTGTTTTCAGTGATCGATTAGTGAAACTAGATGTCACAATTTGGACAAATGAATCCTATAATGTAAAAACTGTCCAAAAGCCTATTTCTAATGCATACATTATTATTACAATAATAATGTAAATCTTTGAATAAAAAGAACGTAGCCCGATCCATATATACTACTAGAAGTTTAGAGTTTTTGGTAAGTGTTTGCACGTCAACTCGACCTAACCAGATCCATTCTAAAAAAATTGCGTTTTAAATAACTAATTACCCAATTTGTCCAACCCGTCCTTTATTATACAATTTGGACCCTTGCGATTTCAAGTATTTGACCATTTATTTGTACAATTTCGTTACCTGTGGCATATCGACAGAGTATTTGACATCATCGAAGGTAATTGAATGTGGTTCAAACGGAAGGATCATTCCCTTCTTCTTGTTTTGACTACCCTCATCTTGATTATTGATAGGCGATAACTCAACGGCTGCTTCGCTTTCGTCTAGGGACGATGTATCAGCTTTCTTTTTTCCAAAAGCTACACAAGCAGAAGATAAATGTTCCTCATCTTAAAGCTTAAAGGCGCTTATATACTTTATTACATATAATTCTTGGGAAAAAAACTCACCATCGAGAAGTGAAAGAGACAAAGCATAACAGATGTTGAGGACGATAACAAATCCAAACAAGGCCCCAGCTGCAAGCCAATACCAGTAAGTTTCTGCAAAGAACCCTCTGCCTGTAATCGTTTGTCTCCCTAGCGTTATATTTGAATTATTCCAAGGCTACATATGACACGTCAAAATATATCAAAATGTAAGTTTATGCACATGAAAAACGATTAACACATATAACTAGAGGGATCAATTTCTCAAAACGGGTCAAATAAATTTTTTTTGCTAGAAGAGCAACACGTCAAATGGGTCAAACATATTAAAGTTGCCAAGAATCTATTTTCCTCGAGAATAACTTTATTCAAAGATTTAATATATTAAATGTTATAATATTGTTTTTATACATTTAATTCACATATAAATTCTGTATAAAAGTTCTATTACTCAAATTGCCCATCTTGCCACATCTACACTAAATAAAGGCTCGTGTGACTTACTGTGTTCCAACTATGGCCAAGGAACTCGTTCACAACTATTCCATTCATAGCATACATCATGGGTGATGCCCAATATCCCCATATCCACCAACCCTTGATATCATCTTCAATGAGGAAAAAACGTTCATTAGTTGACAAAACGAGCAAAATAAAAAATGTTGTGTGTTTCTAAAGTAGTATATAATTAATACCTCGTGAAAGGATAAAACCACCCAATGCAAACACTAAGAGAAGTGCAAACGATCCAAACGTGTTTGCAACTATCATGTTCCTACCCAGTGCTCCAATGAACCGAAATAACCCAGAAGACATTTGGTTTACAAGCATCAAGATAAAAAAATATTTGAAGAATCTGCAAGCATTTTAATAAGTTAGTAAATAATCATTACTATATGAAAGTAAGAAGTTTCGTCGCTTAGGCGTAATTGTTACCTAGCGACGTTAGGATCAAATCCCATGACATAGTATGTGAGAATAGTCCAAACAGCAGCTTCTAAAATTGAAACCGGAATTTTCGTGATCCATGAGGGAATAGCATATGCCCACGAGGGGTAAAACAGGAAATTCCGTTGCTTGTAGAATACAGGGAGTTTTGCAATCGTCATTGAAATTTCAGACATCCCGTTAAACATGAGCATAGTTACACCAAAGAATGAAGCTGCAGAATAAAGCCCTCCATCTGTAAGAGTGCGTTTATGCATCTCAGTTCGGAAGAACACCGTCATAGAAATGATCGCCATGACAGTTAGCTGAAATCATGATCAAAATTAGTACTTTAAGCAACACGTCAACAAAAAGATTATAAACGATGAGAATTTGAACTTTAATACTTACTTGAAACAATTTGAAGAAATAAACAAAAGAGTTTCTTTTCATGAGCAATATTTCTCGATCAGTGCAAGCTTTCAAGAGTTCTTTCTTATTCAAACCATATTTTTCGGTTGTGAGAGCCGCGGGGTGGCTTTTGCTTTTGTCATATGGGGTTGCAAGATCAGTTGCCAGTTTCCTTCCAACATGAAATGATTGATACGCCTCTGCAAATTCTTTTGCAGTCACAAATCTGTAAGGCACGTCTCTTCTCATCCAATACTGTTGTTGATCTTTCTTTGAAGTCACCTATAATGCGATTTTGGGTCAGTACTAAAGTTTTTGATAACTTAAAAATTTGTTTGTTTGTCTTTTCATATCTTGAAGATATACAATAATGTTCATAAAAACTTTGGTCATTTTGTTACTAAAAAAAACATCTAAACAACAGTTTTTTAACCCGCTACAAACAACGGTTCTATATATATTGATTTTATTCAAAAATTGTTTAGTTTATTCATAAAAGGCGTTAGATTTGCATATAATGGTTAATTTGGTATAAAAGAACCTTAAGATTTGTAGTTATAATTTGACCTAAGGACACAAAGTCATCTTCTAATGACTAATGTGCTAAAATTTAATTCGGACATATTAAAATACTTAATGGAACACTTACTTCTTGCAAGAAATCAGCAACACCTTTCCTTTCGGGGCATTTGAATCCCATTGATTCAAAAAACTCCAGAACATGTTCACGCGGGCCTTGATATACAATCTTGCCATCAGTCAAAAGTATGATGTCATCAAACAAATCATAAGTCTCGGGTGCAGGCTGAAGGAGTGAAATGACAGCCGTTCCTTCAAGAATGTGAATAAATTGTCTAAGAGACTTCACAATTTGAAAAGTTGTGGAACTATCCAATCCTGTTGATATCTCGTCCATAAGAAGAACCTTTGATGGTCCAACTATCATTTCACCCGTTGTCACACGCTTCCTTTGTCCACCAGAAATTCCCCTTATCATTTGATCCCCTACCATAGTATCGGCACATATGTCTAACCCCAACAGCTGCACAATAAACCATTACGTTAGATGTTACGAATTCGATCCGGTTACTTATAGAAAGGTTGATTAAGTTTTAGCTAAAAAGAATATGAAACGGACGGCTTAAACGACTTGCACTTTACCTTAAAAAATTCTAAACATACACAGCCTTAGATTGTTTATAATTAATAAAATGTGAAAATTTGGACTTAAAAGTGTTCGAGGTCACCCAACCCGACCCGTCAAAGAAATAACCATTTTAACATGTTACCGAACCTGTCCGACCTGCCCATTTTTCCATCATTAGTTTACACTTTTACATGATCATACCTTTAGAGTATAATCTGTAACGACATTAGCTTCTTGACCTTCTGTTGCAGCAGCCTGAATAACAACAAAACAATAATAAAGATTTCAAATTTCGGTCATAAACTATTCAAGATGCTTGATGTAGATGATTTCTTACCTTCATGTAGATATCAAGATCAGGATCGGGCTTAATATTTGCATCTCTTTCCCTTCTAGATAACTCTGCTAACATGTCTGCAAAGTTTTTTATATAAATTCTGTTACACACCACTCTATAGAACTTTAAAAAGAATAGTGAAACAGAAATAAATCATAAACTAACCATAACGTGATCCAACGCCTTGACACCTTGCAGAAAAAGCCAATGTTTCTCTGACAGTCATTTCTCCGATATGGACATCATTTTGACTGATGTAAGCTGAAGTTCTTTCGGGCACAAACTCATGTAACTCATGACCGTTATAGGTCACCTTACCCGAGACCTATATTCATACACAATAAATAAATAAATTTGTAAAAACCTACATGGCAAAGAGATGAATACATGACAAATAGATTAATTGAATTATAAGAGATCCTTTGTTCTACCTTAAGCTCCTTGGCGAGCGTCCCAGCCATGGCCAATAAAAGTGACGTCTTCCCGGAACTTGGAGGACCCAAGAGTAGCGTCATTCTAAAATGTTATAATACGAAGAATCAGTACCAGTAATGACGTTATTTACTTTCAAAAAGATGAAGAACAATGATTTTATTCGCTAACCAACTACTTCTAAGCTAGATAATAGAAATTTGATCAAAGTTGATTATAATTCTAAGCCCTGTTCACTTGGTTTAATGTTATTTCTTCTTACCTCTTAGGCTTAACGACGCCGCTAACATCATCAAGGATAGTTATATGCCTTTTTGAATTCGGAAGTAAATGGAATAAACCCAATATCACCTACAAGAGATTAAGAAAAGTTTATCATAAAAAATAAACAATAAGGATAGTGAAACATGTTTGTTAATCCTGAATTCAATTTATTACCTCAACTAGTTCAATATGAAAGTTGATAAAACTAGGTAAGGCGCGGCTTCCGCTATTAACATCAGCCTCCACAGTTACATGCTCATACTTGACTTCAATTGTTGGCAACTCAATTCCAACCCTATAAACATTTCAAATTAAACGCATTTACTTAACTGGTAATCACAAAGCAAGATCCAACAAATAAGCGCGTAAAATAACTAAATACTTTCACACTTCATCCATGTGGGCAAAAGAGTCACAATATGTGGTATTTAGCAATATTCACGAAAAGTTTAGTTCTACGAGTGACCGGCCTAACTCGGGAATGGAGGGAGTTGGGATTGAACCCTATAAGTATTTCACAAAAGTCCTCCCTCTCCCGTCCCCATGGGTGGAGATACAAGGGGGCACAAGAGGCATGTGCCCCTAGTGAAAAAAATTGTAGTGTAATTTTTCGAAATATTTGACTTTTTTCGTAATTTGCCCCCCAAAACCAATAATAGTGTAGTTTCTAAAGAAATGCTACATCCACTCAAAGTTTACAAAAAAAAATCCACACAATGATGTGGCTATGTATGATTGGTGACTTTTGGTACAATTTCTCTCTCTTCATTTTGATTAGCCCAATCACACATGGCCACATCATTTGTGTGGATTTTTTTGTGTAAAATTTGAGTGGATGTAGCATTCCTCATTTATCAAAGTGTGACCCCTCGACCAAAATTTCTGGCTCCGCCCCTGCCTCCCCACAAGTTAAAATGTTTGCGGATAGGTGCAGCCGGTCTGTGGGGTTTGAACTTGGGTCTCCACCACTAGCTAGGCTACACCTTTGGGCTGTTATCTAACAATACAATCAGGTATTGAAATGAAAATTAGTTTTTAGTACCTATCAAGTCTGTTCCTATGCTTCAACAAGAACCCTTCATTATCTTCATCAGCAGTTTTAACAAGTCTATCAAGAATATGCCTTCGATCATCGGGTCCAAGATTATCGACATCAACTTCATTAGACGGCCCAGTTGATCCAAAAAGCAAACCTTTCTTCAAACGATCAAAAGTTGGCAGCTTCTCAAGTGAAGCCCATTTAAGAGCTTCTTCATCATCTTCTTCACGTACAGATTTCGAGAAAGCATCCATGCCAGAGTTCCTCCATACAGAAGTACTTCCATTTCGTAAACTCGATGATCGAGCACTACTACCCACTCTTAAACTCCCTAACCTTATACTATTAGCAGCTTTATATATGTCACTTCCATCCATTGTTACAAAAAACCAAAAAAGCTAAAGAAACCTCAAATTTGTGCCAAGAATTGTGACCAAGAAGGTAAAACCTTTAAGGGTGTTGTTCTATAAGCCAAGAAAACCTTGGAATCACACAAACTAGCTAAGAAATGTTAGGTATAATAATAACAAAAAGTTGTTTTTTTGTGAAAGTGCATGAAAGATGTTTATGTTATCTTTGCAGATGTTTGTTATTTTTGTGTAAAGATATATGATCTTTTATATTGAACTTAGATGCAGATGTAAATGTCTAATGATGTTGATGTTTTGATATCATGTAAAAGTAACTTTGAATTAAATTTTTTGAAGCAGTCAAGGTGTGGAAATGAGACCTTCTAGTGGCCAAGTTGACAAATCATTTTCCTCCTTGTTAGTTGTAATAAAGGAATTTTCCTTGCTTCTAGATGAAGAGGGTAAGATAAAAGAATATGCAGAAACAGTCCCTTGACTATTTTGTTTTTTATGTCGATCTCATACTTTTGTAAGTCTCTATCAAAGGATAAAAATAATAGAACACTTTAGAAGGGTTTCAAGATCAGGATCCTACTATTTAGGATCGTTTTTATTTTTGCAGGTTCGTGATCGTAAGATTTTATTGGGATCTTAAGATTTTACTCTAATGTTATTTCTTAATAGTTTTTGTAATATTATACAAATCCACATATTATTATACATTATGAACACAAAATACTATGAATAGTTCATAGAAATATTAACTTAAATTATCATTATGAAATGTTTAAAAAGATCAACATGTTGTTTTTTGAATTTTACAAAAAAACAATCCATAAATTTATAGTTTTTTAGTTTGTAATTCGAGAAAAATAAGATCGGATCGGATTAGATCTTAAGATCGTATGGTCAAGATCGAGATCCTATAAGATCTTAAGCATGCAAAGATCCTATGTAGGATTCAGATCGTTTTTACTTTGCAGTATCATAAAATCGTAAGATCCTAATATCATGATCGGAATCCTGACTATGCTTTCGAGTAATGAAATATCTTGAAATAGTGTAGTTAAATTTGAAATGGTTTCAAGTAGCATTCCTAGCATATGTAACTATAAGTCAATATCAAAGAGGTAGTAAACATGTAGATTTGAACTTAATTGATTACAACATGAAATTTTTGGAGGAACAAACATGGTTTGGACTAATAGGTGTCCAATTTATTAAGTCCACAACAAAAAAAATTAAAAAGAAAAAAACAAATAAGTACTTTTAGAATTATGGACTTGTCATCTAACAAAAGTATGACTAAACATAGGGGTGACAATTTAGGTCGTGTCCGGGTTAACACGTTTATGGGTTCATATATCTCAACACAAAACCTGACTTGTTTAGTTACTCGTGTTGAGAAGTTTAATCATAACCTGGACATGCATGTAAAACGGGTTTGTCGTATCGACCCGTTTATGATCTGAATGTGAATATGATGGGACATATTAATTCCAATAAGGTGTATTTTTAGAAGTCGTTTAAGAAAAACGATAAATATTTTGACATAAGTATATATCATTATAAAATATTTCAAATATCAATGATATATCATAAGATAGAGACATAAAATAGTTAAGTGATATTATAATGAAACTAAACATATAACTTCTAATACTTAATATTTAATTGTATTTTTAAACAATTTGACGGGTTGAAAATCTCAATCCAAACATAACCTATTTACTAAACAGGTCAGTCATATCCACATATTTTCGACCTGAACTTGTTTGGCCTTAAACCTAACCCATTTATTTTCTTGTCAGATTCAGGTTGTGTTTCGTGTCATATCAGGAATTACCACCTCTAACTTTGGCACAATGATAGCGCAACAGGAAATTGTACAACAAACGTCAACGTAGACAATACATATTTACCTCAATTATATCACTTTTACTTACAAAATGTATGTACGACAAATGAGTAATTGTTGACTATGTACAATATCAATATTTAGCTTCTGAACCTAAAAACTAAAGATAATCACACACTTTTTTGTGGTCTTTTCTAACGACCGGTGTGAAATATATAGCTTAATCATATCTAAGTTCATTTTCACATCTTGATATTTTCTTAAAAAGAATTTAGGGTCAAATCAGCATGATGAAGATAGTTAGGGGATGGTTCTTGTAACTAATTCGAATAGAGCTAAATTTATGTCATGTAGGGCACGTGAAAAATTCAATGGAGGACTAAGATATTTTCTTTAAAAGAATTTAGGGTCAAGCCAACAGGCTGCTTCCTATTTATTTCAATTACTTTATAGTACTGTAGTATATTTAAGTATATTTTTCAATTGCCAATTTTGACTTGTAGGGTCAAAGTCTATTGTCTCTAGATATTTGATTTTGAGGGATTGCAGACTTTCCTTGCAGTCAAATACGTATATTTAACACGTTAACCAGAAACCATATTGGAGTATCATTTAAGGCTTGGCGCAATGGTAGCAAGCCTCTCAAGCGAGAGGCTCTTGCTCGCGCGCCACCTTATTACACACCTCTCTCTCGTACTTATGAGTTAAGAAGCAAGTTTTGCATTCGTTTTGTCACGTTAAGCAAAAACATTTGTTTGTTTTTGTAAGCACCTATGGGTAAATATATTCAAGACTTTAGGGTCAAACCAAAATACGAGTAATGATTAAAAAGATCTCCCCTCCTATGAAAGTGGAAAATATTCAGTATTACTAACGTGATTGATTTTGAATTGTAGTTTTGTTGGTATACTTTTTGATTCTGTTACTAACTTTTGTCAACAATTGTTTACAACATAAAGGACAATGATGATTTTGGTTCAATAAAGGTCATAAAAAATCAGAAATTAAATGAGAGAATCATACTAACTCATTTTTTAATTAAGATTGAAAAAAATGCATTTGCATCAGCTTTTTTATAAAGTATATATCTCATAAATCGTTGACCATTAAGAAAAACTAATTACTCTATCATGTCGACAATAAAATCATCTTTCATTAGTGGAACAATTCTATATACTTTTAATGAACTTTACACCTTTGAGAATTGCATGTAATCTGTAAAACCACATGTGATTTGTAAAAAGAAAAATCACAGGTGATTTGTGGAAATCACATGTAATTCGTGATTTAAAATTTAAACTCGCATCACAAGTCACATGTGATTTTGTATTGTTTAATATATACCTTTTAAAAAATTCTAAATAAAAAAGTTTGTCGAAATGCCGGTTTACTTAAAGATAAAAAAAATCCGTGTCGCAATGATGTATTTCTTATCTTTTACCGATTTACCATATATAAGATATTTAATTTTTTGAAAAATAAAAAAAAATGTAAACTAAGTTTTTTGTTTGGATAAGAAATAAATGGCTATAGTTTGTCCATTTGATTTTTCAAATTTTGTTAGTCTTTATGGAGCTCACCTCAAGAAACAATTGGCAGGTTTGGTAGAGAGAATTTCAAAGAAATGAAATGAAGCAGAGAATAGAATCTCAGAGAACAGAAATCAGTAGAGAATTTTGTTCAATTATAATGTTTGGTAACAACTGAGACTTGACCCGAGAAATGAAAAAAAAATTATTTAAATAACATTTTGTCTTATAAGACTCACATGTATTTGTTTGTTGATTTTTTTTTTAAATTATTTTTTTTTTCTAAATAACAATTCTTAAAAAATATTAAAGTATTTAAAAAAAAATATATCTTTTTATTTATTTATTTTTTTTTTAATTTATTTACTTTCTTTAAAAAAATTATTTAAAAAAATTTATTTTTTAAAAATGTATTTATTTAAAAAAAAACTTGTTTTTTTCTAAAAAATTATTTTTTTAAAATGTATTTATTTAAAAAAAAAAACTTATTTTTTAAAAAAAAATATATTTTTTTTAAATATTTTTTTTAAAAAATATATTTTTTTTTAAGTTTTTTTTAAAATGTATTTATTTAAAAAAAAAAAACTTATTTAAAAAAAATACTTTTTAAAAAAAAAACGTATGTTTGGAACTAAAGTACAAATATAAGTTGAAAAAGAGAAAAAAAAAAAACTTATCATGAAAAAATATTACGAATACTAACAATTCTCATTTCTCCAATTTCCCAACCAAAAGGGATGGAAATCAAACTCTAAAATTTACACTACTAACTCCTTACCAATTCTCCCCAATTCTTCTCAATTCTCCACCTTTTAATTTCTCTAACCAACCAAACAAGGGAATTCAATTCATTTCCATTTCTCTTTTATCATTTCTCTCTACCAAACACACCCTTAAGCCTCGGAAGAAATATAGTTTGTCCATTTGATTTTTCAAATTTTGTTAGTCTTTATGGAGCTCACCTCAAGAAACAATTAAACCTTGGAAGAAATATAGTTAATGAACGATTTGAAAATATCCATTGACTAGATATAGCTAATATTTAAATCATAACTTGAATGAATTGTCGTAATCATGATTTATTATGTCAGCAGTGATGCATCAACTTCATTTTTAAAACTGTTTATATTTACTACTTATTCTCATAATAAGTATTCATATTAATATTTTAAGATATCTCAAGTTAAATGTTCACTTTGCATTTTAACTAATGTAAAAAGATTTTACAGTTTTAGTAAAAAGAGATGATAGTTAATTTGTGAAAAATGCAGTTAACCGTATGCACACTGAAAATAGACATTTATTATGGGGCTATTTTCATTGTCTTTCAAAATAGTGAAGTACATATATATTACGTTTAGGGGTGTCAAAAATCCTGACCCGACCCGAACCCGACCCGGACCCGAACCCGACTAAGCATATTCGGGTCGGGTTACTCGGGTTAGAAATTGAATTCGGGGTTAGTCGGGTCAACCCGAGTAACCTGAATACTAAATAGGGTCGGGTATCGGGTTGAGATTTTTTGGCTAAGTCGGGTTCGGGTCAACCCGTTTGACCCGAATAAGGATTTTTTTTATTTTTTTTATATATTTATTTTAAAATTTTATATATAAATTAGAACAAATAGGCAATTTTGTCACTATTTAACTTATATTCGGGTTGACCCGAACCCGAATTGACCCGACCCGAGTTGACCCGACCCGAATTGACCCGAACCCGACTAACCCGAGTTCAAATAGGGTCGGGTTCGGGTAAAATTTTTTTAACCTTGACCCGACTTGACTCGACCCGAATTGACCCGAACCCGACCAACCCGACCCGACTGACACCCCTAATTACGTTTATGTGGTATAAGTTTTGTACCACGAAGCACAACTCAAATTAAGTGTAGGTCCATGGCGGCTTGAAGAGATGCATGAGCTGTCATAAGAAGTTGTCATTACACTATGACAGATCCAACAACTTGGGCCCTTGACACACAAGTTTTTACAATGGTAAGATAATGATATTGATGCATGACCAGTGACCACTGTACTGGCGGCTTTAGAACTACGTAGTATAAGGCTGGTCCCAATCGTCTATTTTAAATCGGTTGGGCACCGAAAAAAGGGAACCACAACCGATGTTAACATCGGTCAGGCCGGATGCGGACTTGGTCTTGACATCGGTCGAGGTCCTTAATTTTGGGACATCGGTTCAAAAACCGACCGATATATTGCTCGTCCTTTTTTTTTTTTTTTTTTTCTTAAAAAAAAAACCTTGGGTCATCGACTGTGGCATCCGGGTCATGTCTGGTCGTTGGAAAGAGAAAGCTGACGTGGCGCTGGTGACCCAGGTCATCTCCGGTCACGATTGGGACCAGCCTAAGTTATAAGCAGCATGCATTGAGGAATGTTCTCGGAGTACCTGTTAATCACATCGATTTTTATTTGCATAGGTGTAAAATTACATAAGATATACTGATTTCTATTCAAATGCTCTCGGTCTCATTTTTTTTTTCTTTTCCTCTTTTTGTAAGGAGTCGATTATTCTATAAATTTTGATAAAATGAATCTCATATATAGTCTTGGGTCGGCAATTGGTTATGAGGTTCATCTCATGAAAACCAGTGAAGATCTAGGCCAGATGCATTTAAAAATATCTTTTAGTTTTACAAAATTCCATACTACGTAAGAAGAATCCATTTGGTTTGCAGACGCCTGCTAGCAATTGCCTTTGTCCGCCCATCGACCCATGTACACGATGTTATACAGAATTTAAGGTGAAATTTCCACGTCGAGTACATTTTTTATGCAATAGGATATTGAAGCAGGCGGGCATACAAATGCATCATTTTATCAGGCATGTTTGTTATTCATATAAATCATTTCTCTTTCTAGGTGACATTTCTATCTTTTGCATGTCTTAAGTTTCATGCAGTACGTACATTTAATTTTCGTATGAATTTAGCGTGCCATCGTGTGTTCCTCAATTTCCCACCAGTGTCGTGCAAAATTGGTAACACAAAGTCCAAATGTCCCTTTACATCAACTACTTGTATATTATAATTATTACTATAACAATTTAACATGATGACAAGGCAACAAATAATATTCAATAATTGATAATTAAAATCGAATTTTACTTCTAAGCTGGAAACTACATTCAATACGCCTTAATTAAATTTAGACTAAAATACACCGTTGGTCCCTAAACTTGTATCGGAGGATCGCGATGGGACGAAACCGGGCATAATCATCGCCACGGGTCCAAACAGTACCAATTAAATGCCAGATTGGTCCCTTGACCAATACTGCCGTTGTCAACGTTATTTTGCTGAGGGCAAAACCGTCTTTCACTGTAGCGTACTAAATAAAACCGTTCTACAGTGTATGTAGCTAGTATATGTGTGTAACAAGGTTTTATCTACATTTATGACCCATCCCTAAACTATCCTTCAAAACCCGTCCTCTTCAAAACGATAATTGTTTCAAGATGGTACGTTGCTGGTGTGGTAAGCAAGCTATTATTCGTACTTCGTGGACCTCTGCCAACCCAGGGCGTCGATTCTTTGGTTGTCCTGTTCAAGTAAGTGCGTCTAAATATTTCTTGTGTAAGTTTGTAACAATGGTGGTTGTTTAATGACTTGTCATAACCATCAATAGGGGTCTTCTTGTCGGTGGATAAGATGGTATGATCCTGAAATCTGTGCTCGTTCAAGAATGATCATACCAGGACTTTTGAGGGGGAGAAATGAGCTTGAGGCAAGATTAGTAGCTGCTCAAGGTGATGTGTGGAAGTGGAAGATTTACATGGTGCTAAGTTGGATGTTGTTCTTCATTGTTTATGCATTGGGATAACGTTTTAACCTTTTATGTAATGAGGCTAGTTGGTTAATGTTGTGTATCTTGAATTGTAGTAACCTTGTTATGAAGTATTCAGTTTTGTTTGTTTCTGATTTTCTATGCCTCATGGCTATGCAGATGGTTTGCAATGTGTTTAGGGGTTGACTTTTAAATGTCAACATTCTTATGATGTTCTATTTTAGCTTTGGTTACTTTTGACGCAAACAATTCACACATCAAGCTTAGTCAATTTCAAAAAATACACAATAATGACATGGTTCCATAGTTAATGCAAATGGATATAATTCCAGCTGCATAAAATTGCATACTTTTCAAAGCATGAGCGCTACAGTTACACACCCACACACAGATATGTTTTTAGATTACATAACTTGTCCATAGAAAATAAATAGTAAACTAGATGAAACATTGTCTAGATAATTAGCATAACAGATTTGACCTATGGTGAGGCCATCATTCTTTCCAGTGCAGCCTGCTTCCTAGTCATTCTTCGTGTAGCAGGCTGGGTTGAAGCAGAAACTGCTTGAACATCACTTGACTGAATCTGAAAATCAGACTGGGATTGCTCATGCATGATGGGATCGGCAAATGCTTCAGCTTGAAGTTGCTGGGATTGTGACAGGGATGCATCATGTATGATGGGATCTTCAGTTCCTGGCTCTTGATTTGTAGATTGAACACCACTTCCTTGAACTGCACTAACTTGGCTTTCTAGAACAACACCCGTACCTTCAGCTTCTTTATCTGCTGCTACCTTTTTACATTTAGGATGTCTTCTTTTTCCTGCAGCTTTAGTAGGCACCTTTTTGACATTTACCTTATTGGCAGTTCCACTATGTTGAGCTCCACCATACCCTAGGCATGTTACCCGGTTGTGTCCAGCAATGCCACAAATACTACACCTGACACTCTTCCAAGCCCTTGACAGCTTACCATCGTTCACAATCTCTTCAGTTTCAGGTGCTATCCTAACTCTTTTTCTACCTTTTGCGGCAGGCGGGTTTGTTTCGGATTTCGGTGGAACAATTGTTGTTGGCATAGTTGATTTTTCCCAATGTACACTGCTAGTTATAGGCTGGACATGGTGTTTGTAGGTAGCCTCCCAAGTGAGAAGATAGTAACAAGGATGAGCCCATGTTTCTACAGCTCCGACTTGTTGGCCATTTAAAGCCATATTCCAATTGGTAGCAACAGCATGTTTACATGGTAAACCTGTTATCTCCCACCTTCTGCAAGTACAAGTCTTGTGTACAACATTAACTACACATTGGTCATCCCATGGTCCACTAACCTGAAACTTAGATCCCCCATTCCATAACACATTATACTTAACAGCCTCTTTCTTAATAGCCTCTAGCATGTGTTGTGCAGTTGGTGTTAATGGCCCATCACTCTTCTCAATCACCATAAGAACATGCATTATCCTCTTCATACAATATTCCCTGATGTATTCTAAGGCTGTAATAATAGGTTTGCTTAACCCCTCTTTAATTTTCTCATGAAACACTTGACACATGTTATTAAGTAACACATCAGAAGTAGCTCTCCCTAAAGATGACAAGTAATAAACATGTATTAATTGTAACTGTTTATACTGCATTTACGAATACAAAGTAAGTGAAACAGATAGATCACTTACATGAAAAATGTGACCTTGACCAATGGATCGGTGGTATCTTACTTAACCAATCATGGGCTGGTTGATTAAGTTTCTTGAGATCAGCCATAGCTTTCAGAAACTGTACAACAGTTGAGGCTGTTGCACATTTCCACAGATGGTCTTTATAGGCCCTACCTTTCCATTGCAATTTCATTTTCTCATGTATGCTTTTAATACAGAATCTGTGTTCTGCACTTTCAAAAACTTCTGCTACAGCTCTACTTATATCCTGCACAAAATCAAATATCTTTACTGTCTGTTTCAAAACAGTGAGACTTAAATTCATGAACAGAGTAAGAGAGTACCTTATTCATGTCAGTAATAAAAGTGATGCTTGAAATTGGCCCAAGTGCTAAATCATCGGATAAACAATGAAGAAACCAAGTCCATGATCCTATGTTATCTGAATCAACAAAAGCATAAGCGAAAGGGTATATACCATTGTTGCTATCAATTCCCACAGCTGTCATCAGTTGACCATTGAAAGGACCACGAATTGGAAAAGCAGCCAGCCCCAACAACGATCTCCCACAATCTTTAAATCCTTGCTTCAGTGCACCTAAACAAACATACACTCTCTTGAATTCTCTGGTTGGAAGAGACTCATCCGGAGGTCGTTCCACATTCATCTCCACTGTCGTATTAGGGTTTTTCTTCTGCAACTCTTGAACATAATCTCTCAACATGGTAAATTGAAGCTTGAATTGACCCCTGATGGCTTTTATAGCTAGGTTTTTGGCCCTTAATACCTTCTGCAGGGACACTTGAAGGTCGTATTGGTTGGTAAGTTGATTATGCACCGACCTGACAGGAAGCTCTGGATTTGTTTCAACTTGTGCTGTAATTTTCTGTGAGATATAGCGAAGGTCAAAAGCTCTGACTTCCCTTGATTGCAAACAAGTGTGTTGCTCATTATATGTTCTGACCGACCAGATACCTGTCTCACCATTCCTGCCGACAAACAATAGCCATGGGCAGAGTATTTCTGAAGGGTCCTTTTTGGCAGAAAGCAATGCTCTTATACCCCTTCTGCTTAATGGACTTCTAGATGGGCCAATATTCAGTCCAGGACCTTCACTTGGGCCTGAAACTGGAACACAACCCCTACACCTGACCCTTATTCTTGTTTTGTCATTCTTCAAAAAAAAACAACTCCCTCCTAGTTTCTATTGAATGCTCTCTTACTAGCTTTTTTACTTCCCCTGCAGTAGCAAACTCCTGACCAGTATAGAAAAAAGTGGTATAAACGCCATTAGCAAAGTGTGCGTGTTGGAAACTAACATGGTCACCGCAAAATACTTCATCAACCATCACAGGTAAATCATTTACCAACTGCCTGTCATCACTTATATAACATGTTGTTCCTTCTTCACCTGAATCAGTAGTCTGACCTACTTGTAGCATACCAAGCTGTGCATCATTCTCTTGACAAGTGTTATCTTGATTTGGTTCAACTGCATTGCCAAATTCACTAGTGTCACTCGCTTTTAACAGACTAAGATCAACAACAGGATCCTCTTCCATGTTATCCTGAGTCAGTTGAAACAGACTTACATCCACATCAGGCTCCTCAAAGCTGTTATTCACATCAAGTAGTGGTCTACCTGCTTTGTGTAAATGCTTGTCCTGTGTCAATTGAAACAGATTAACCTCAAAATTTTCAGGCTCCTCAAAGGTGTTATTGACATCAACTAGTGCTGTTCCACCGTTGTCAAAGTCCTTTCCCTGAATCACTCTAAACAGATTAACCTCAACATTATCAGGCTCCTCTAGAGCATTGTCCTCATCAACAACTACTAAAGCACGCTCACTGTTTTGAACAGGTTGGCTAGCAAATGAGCAGTCTAAGGTGGAAAAGAGTGGCTCAATGTTTGGCAAATTGCTAGCTTCACCAATATTATTGACGTCCACAGGAAATTGTGTAAGTTGGATAAACTGATCTAAGGCAGGTTCATTATCTATATCATCTAACACCAACCGTCTACAACATGATTGAATAGCCGCAGTAGCAACTTTTCTCCTATCTTCATCCATCTCCCAAAAAACAATCTTAATTGATTGTGGGGACATTTCACAAAATTCTAATCTAGTCTTCCCTATTTCAACATACACGTCTATCAGCTTATGCTGTATGACAACATCTTTCAACAAGTCTAGATTAGCAGGTTCACGGAAAGAAAACAAACCGTCGTCTAATGTACAACCAGGCTTAAGAAAGTAGAAATAATTGGTTTGTCCAGACTCATAACCGATTTGGGTCATGAGAGCATCCATTTCATCAACAGATACCTCTTTTATTTCCACAAGATCAACAAGGCATTTCTTGCCTCCTTGATATATCCTACCTGGAAAGTATTTGAATGTACCTTCATAATGGAACATCATGCTAAACGATCCAGGTTCACCCGCTGTATAAAAAAATGTACAAAAACTTTGTTAAGCTAAAGTTACCTAAAAGGGGAATAACTTAATCACTCGTACTAACATATGACTGTAATAGGCTCTAACCAAAAAAGACTTACAATATCTCCTGACTGCAGCTCTTTCCTCCGTTTCACGATCATCATATAAAGGATATTCCCTTACTCGCCACAGAGTAAATCCAAGGTGGCTGTTTGTTATTTTCTTACTCAGATTATTTGATTTTATGATAGACATTGCCTTAGGGTTTTCTGGGTAGGCTTCCAAAACAAGTTTGGGGATGAGCAATGAGTACCCGGTTTTGTTATATTGTACAATATGGCGGGAAATTGGACAAGACAGGTTCTACAGTGTATACCACATAATGACTATTCTACCCTCAGCAGTACCATGATTACGGGTTTATTTTGGGTATAACGGAACGTTGACAACACCGTTATTGGTCAAGGGACCAATCTGGCATTTAATTGGTACTATTTGGACCCGTGGCGATGATTATGCCCGGTTTCGTCCCAACGCGATCCTCCGATACAAGTTTAGGGACCACCGGTGTATTTTAGTCTTAAATTTATAAGTTGCCTTAATTAAATTTATAAGATTGTTGTTAACTAGTGGTCTAGTGTTATAAGTTAGGCTAAATGGCAAGGGAGGTGAATTCCTCACCTTGTTGCAAAAATCACGCGTGACCTCCTTGTCTTGCACCTCGTCTCACGCGCGAGTTGATGTTCCTGGGGAATGCTTAAGGTGAACCGGTCACCTTGTTTAGTTTGAAAAAAAGGCGGGCCCCATTTCAAATCTTACCGTTACTATTAATAAAAAATAAATAAAAAAAAATAAAAAATACCACACTAACCCATTTTTTCTTTTATAAATACCAACAAATCATCTTTTTTTAAACACAAACTCACCATTTTATATTCTTACACTCTCAACTATTATTACTTCATCTTTTTATAAAAAAAATGTCTTAAGAGAATACTCCACGAAACACCAACCGTACCCAACGAAGAAATCCTCGACACCCGAAGGAACGTTCAATTTAGGAAATACTCTTTCGTCAAACCTACAAATCAACTTACAACCACAATCATTCAATAACCACGCTTACCAAAACGAACCATACCGTAATCCATACCCACAACAACAAGGTTTTAACCAATTTTCACAACAACAACAACAACAAAACCCGTTTAGCCAATTCTCTTTACAACAAAACGCGTTCTCATTTGATAACCCCAACTATATGTCACAAACACAAAGGGGTGGTTCATCATCACAACATCATACGTAACAAACCATGTCTCCCATTTCTTCATTTCCTAATGAAGAAATGTACGAACCTTATTTTCCAAACGATTTTTGTCAAAACACCGCTCGTGAAGAATCTCCCGTCGAAGCCACGACCCCGGAACTGGCACCGGCCAAAGTGTTACACCTGAAACCCGTTTTAAGTATTTTATTACGGGTATGACTCTGGACGAGTTTGACCAGGTCTAATGTGTTTGACTAAGGACATATGGTTGTTTGGATAAGTGCAGAAATATAGTATAGACCTGCTCCATATTCAATACGGCGCATTGGAATCTAGATACAACATATTGATGGAATAGCCTGGATACGGCATACCAGGATTGTGAATACGGAGTATAAGTGGGTTAGCATGGATACGACGTATCCATGAAAATGGATACGGCGTATCGGCCTAAAATGAGGAAAATGACTAAATTTCCCTTTTTGCTGAGTCACTATTTGTCTAATATATCTTAGACTTCTGGACATTTCCTCATACTTCTGGTGTGTTCTGAGTGTCGAGCTAAGAGAGGAGAAAAGATAAGAGAATGGGAGTTATGATGATTTGGTAGTGATTTAAGGGTTTCAATCCCAATGGGTTGTTATTAGCAATGATCATAGCAAGTAAGTAACAGTTAATTTGTGTTTAATTACGAATTAAGATTAAGAAGTTAGGGTTTATGAACCCTAATTTGGGAATTGGTAAAAGATGTTTATAAGTTAATTAAAAAGTTTATAATGATTATGAAATAAGGTTTTATGGTATTAAGTTAATAAGTTTATAGATTAATTATCATATGATCAATTTATGATCATATGATAATTAGAGATGTTATAAGATAAGCTATGGTTGTATTAACCATGTTTTAATAATATTGATTATGTGTTTTTGACTATAATGATTTGACCTAGATCGCAAGTAAAGGGATTGATGATGATGATGATGATGATGATGGTGTGGGTATATGGCTAGCTTAGCTTGGAGGCTAAGGTAAGTGGTTTAGAAAGGTTTTAGTGGTTATGATTATGTTGTTATATTATGTGATTATGAATGTTAGTGTAAAGAAAGGTTTTAGTGGTTTAGAAAGTATAACGAATTAAGAGACCCGATTAGTTGGATGATATAGAACTAGCTATGGACTAAGGAAGGATTAAGGTATGTATGATGCTTCTATGTGATTGTTATAATGTTAACGTATGAAAGGGAATGGATTAGTTGTTAATTGTTCATATTGCTAATGTGATGATTGACGTGTTAATTATGTATTAACCAATTACTTACTAAGCGTAATCGCTTACCGTTATTGATGTTAATATTTTGTAGGTCCTCAATGGAGGTATGATTAGATTAAGGCTTAAGGATTGGAAGTGCGCCCTTGAAGAGTAATGGAGTATGTAGAGCTTAGGTTAGATACCGAGCTCGATTAAAATTTGTGCCCCCGAAAGTCTTTAAAAAGTAATTATGTTGTTTTTAAAATGTTAATGCCTTTCGTATGTGTTTTTCAAGGTTAATGTGAAGTATTGGTAATGAGGTAAAGTGCGTATGTAAATGACTTAAAGGGGTGTTTGGATTATAGTTCGATTGTACCCATTTTTGGGGTCGAACGGGTCAAGTGTTGTTAAAAGCGTTACGGTATGACTTATTATGATTGAATGATGAATGAATGGTTTTGGTACAGGTTTTGGTAATGGTTTAGAGTCAAAATGGTTATGTTTAAGCGTGTGGGTTTGTGCAGAATTCTGCACTGTCTGTAACTGATGGTCAATACGGCGTATTCAGTCCAGGTGGCAATACGGCGTATTCCCTCTGGGCAATACGGCGTATTGGACTATCAGGTCAGAAGTGTTGTAAATTGTAAAGTATTGTATGAAACGTTTCGAAAGGGTTTTCGAGTATAACTTCATGTAAGTATTTTAAAAAGAGTTAAAATGTTATGGCTTTATGTCAATTATATAAGGGTTAAAGAGTGTCCGTAATAGTCAAATGCTTCCGCGTAAAAGTTTTTAAATTTCAGTCAAATCGGGCACGGGGCGTAACAAAAAGCGAAGACGAAAAGACGCTAAAAGAGGCCAGCTCAAACCGAGGAGCCACCCCGGATCATTCCATGGACCTAAGAGGAAGAAATTGCGTTGTGAAAATGTTGGATTCATGTATCCAAAGATAGTGCCAAAGGTAACATGAGGAGGGAGAATGGATTTTGGGCTGAGGTACAGGCGTACATAGAGAGCAAAACAAAGTTGGATCGTCGAACGTACAATATGGTTTGTGGGAAACGGTAGACGGTGCGCCCGAACGTGGCTCGGTTTTGTGGAGTGTACAAGAACGTCAAGCGTATAAATCCTATGAGTGGAGCCGGAGACGAAGATTACTACAATACGGAAACTCTAAATTATGAAGCTGAATACGGAGTAAAGTTCACACTCAAACATTGTTGGGAGCAGTTAAAAAAATGTCAGAAATGGAATGAGACTGAAGTTCCAAATTTTTTAGCAAAGGAAGCAAAAGAAAGGTCCAAGAGATACAAGTCATCTGGGTCTAGTTCGTTCAATTAAGAGACTGGGGATGCTAGTATTAACCTGAATGATGATGCTCGAGAAAACGAGGAAGATGAGGTACAGGAAGTTCAACGACCAACGTGCAGGGACACAACAAAAGCTTTGAAGAAGAAAGGTGTACGGTCGTCGAGATCGTTGACAACTATGAATGACGAGTCATTGGCTAAGATGATGATATCGGAGTTGGCACAACAAAACGAACGTGCCATGGAATTGAAGATGAAAGAACAGGCTGAATTTATGGCGATAAAAAAGAAGGAGGTGAAAGTGCAGGAATATAAATTAAGGAAAAAAGACTTAATGTTCTATATGCGGCCATATGAACACTTGACTGGGAAGCACGCGGAGCCATGGACGAGGTTACGGCGGAGATCAAAGCGAAGTGGGGTTTCAACTTTTAGTTTTAATTTCGAAGTTTATATAATGTTTTATGCTTGCATTTTTAATATTCGTAGTTTATGTATTGTTTTACTTTAGAAGTTTATGTATTGTTTTAATTTCGTACGTTTGCGTTTTTATTTTCGTTTATTTACATTTTATATTTTGTAAGTATTAAAAAAATAGGAGTTAAGGTAGCCATAAGGTGACTTTGTCTACAAAAAAGTGAGTGAGAGTGAGGGGAAGTGAGAGGAAAGAGAAAGCTCAAGTGGCGCTAAGGTATAAGGTGAGAATGTATTACCCTTGGCTTTTAGTCTGGGTTTGAGACATGGGTTGGTATGGAAGTATAAGGGCACAGTGACATATATAGGCCATGGTGCGAACTACGACAAGTCAAAACCTGAGCATGTCTACTTGTTAACGTGGTAATACAAGAATAGATCTATAGTGATAGATGTTTAGTGACATAAAAAAGTGTCACAAAATCTAATTCCTAGTAACACACTGAAAAATATATGGGTTGAGGCTTAAAATTTTGAGACTTAATAACATTTTTTACGAACAAATTGTGAGTTAAGAGGTAAAAAATATATCCTCACTTTTCTGTGTCAGGATAATGGACTTTTACCTAATTGATTTCTACATACACTTTTAAGTAGAAGGAGCACATAAAAATGTTAGTTACATTTTTTTTTTATACTTTTAGTGACACATTTTCAATATTTGGTGGCACTTTTTTTTTTATATATCATTAACAACTTTTTATAACCCTTAAAATTAAACTCAAAGATTAAATCTAAATATTAAAAAAAAACATTAATCTCAAAGTGCTTCAAGGGGCGTTATAGGCCCGTTATAGTACCTTTTTTGGCACCTATGGTACCGCAATAGTGCACCGTGGTTGACACTATAGCGTGCCACATGCATCACGCCATCCCCATAACAACACCAAATTTCGTTTTTCATTTTCTTTTAAAAAAATGAAATGTGTGTAAAAAACCAAATGGTCAAAATGTTAAAACCCCTCATTTATAAATACAAACTTTTATCATACAAACAACCAAAAACAATTACATTTTTATACTTATATCATCAGTGGCGGAACTTGAACATTTTTTATGGGAGAGCCGAAATTCCGAACACAAGTTCTTATATATTAAACATCCAAAAAGTTACATATGAAAAAGTATTATATTTAAGGGATCAAACCTGGACAATTAATAGATAGATCTATAAGCATCAACTAGGGTTTGAAACTTGAAAAACTTGAAAGAAAGGGTAAGTAGCAGTGTAGTACATCAAAAAGAACAATGAACAGTCGGTTGAAACTATTGACTTTTTTATATCTTTATATTTTTTTAGGAGGGCCAGTCAAGAAACTCATATAAAGTATCTTTAAATAATTTACCTTTTACAGTATATACCCTGAAATTTGGGGGGCTGGGACCCTCCCCTGCCTAAATAAAGGTCCGCCGTTGTATATCATACATTTTCACATACACTTCAATCATCTTTTTCAAAATAAGTAACAAAAAGAATTATTAGCTCATGAACAATATATTCCCCCTCTTCTTCGTCCGCTAATTCTAGTTTTTCACAGCCCTCTATACAATCATCCACCAATTCTATTTATTCACAACGCGCACCATTTCCCACCTTTGTACAATATGCTTTCCAACAATTATATTTCCCACAACAAGATTTCTGACAACAAAATTTTCAAATGAACCGAGACGTTTTTAACTAAATGGATTTGTTCCAACTTCAAAAAGAATATCCATTTCACAACTTTGGAGCATTCGGTAATACTTCACAACAACCACAAACAACACAGTTACCAAAAACAACTCAACCACTAAAATCAGCACCACAATCGCCACCAAACTCACAATCACAAATATCACAAACCGAGTCTTCTCCCATGAAAGCCTAAACCGAAAAAATCCGACATCATACTACGCCTTGGAGTCAATAAGAAGAAAACATTTTGGTGGAAACTTGGATACAAATATCCAAGAACCCAAGACTTGGTGTCAACCAAGATTCAAAAACGTTTTGGCAAACAATTGCAATTGAATGTATCTGACATGCATCCTTCAAAATTTTGAGCGAAAAACTGTAATTAAAATTTCTTGCTACTAGAAATGCGGGAATGTCTCAGTAAGATGCAGAGTTGATCAACAAAATGAAAGAATATATTCGAGTAAAATATCGAACCGCCATTAGATTTGATGCGCGTACGAAGCGCGTTCGGGGTCAAAGAAACTTCTTTTTTGTCGAGCATGTTTTTGAACCACCTAGGCAGTGAACCTAATCGTTGTAGTGTAGTACTACCTCCGTCCCAAAATTATAGTACTCATTTGACTTTTTTGGTCTTTCTTTTTCAAATTTGACCTTAAATATTTTTGTTTAGGTTATATAATAGTTGATAAAAATTATACCAAATGAAAATACATTAAAAACCCAATCTATTCATATATTTTGCATCAAGTATTATATAACACAAACAAAAATACTTAAAGTCAAAGTTGTAAAATAAATACTGAAAAAGTCAAAAGGGGACTATAATTTTGGGACGGAGGGAGTATTGGGTAAGCCTCGGGGATTGATATCGTTCTCTATGGGAATAGGAATGCTAGCAAGAAATGTATGACGAGAAGGTGGGGGTTGAGGATGTTTCTTTTTTTTATCTTTTTATTGGTTTTTTAGAAAGCTACGGTAAAATCTCGGGGCAATTGGTTTGGGGGTGGTACTTCTACCGATTACTTCTACTTATCTAAGTATCTAATTATCTATTACTACGGGTAGTCTTATGTCTAATTGATGTGTGCTCGTATGATGATTAAAAATGTGTTTACCTAGATACTATTACTCCCTAGTTATCTTTTATTGGTCGGTTGAATTGTCACACCTTATCTTAACGCGTTGTATTCCTAAGGTTGTAGGGTATGCGTAGTCTCTAGTTCTTTGAGGTTATCTCTCGGGCATGACATACGAAGTCGGCAAGCCTTACCTATCTCATTCATAAGCCACACATTCATAAAGCATACTCAAGCACTAAATACAATGAATGATGCCTAGTTGCACTCCTAAGCCAATTTACAATTAAGATAAGAAATAACCTAACAATAATATTTTTGGGTAAAAGGGCTTTACACTGGTAAAATAAACCTAACAATAATCAATAACTAGGTTTCATAGATCTAAGCAAACACACAAGAAATTTAGCAAGACATGGTAAACAAGCATGCATACACACAATAAATCGAATAAAGGATAGACATAATGTTACTTTGGATTAAAAGACTTATCTCGATGTGTAAAATAGGGTATGGAACCCTACGATACTGTCCAAATCGGACTACAAACGAATTAGGGTTTTTTTATTCAAAAGTCTACCTCTTTAAATGCAGAAAAATCGAATTCTATATATAGATTTAAACTTGCGATGGCGTCACCTTTTCCATGGGACGCCATCAGCTCGCCGTCTCTAGGGTTTCGTCTTGGCCAAGTCATCGATGGGACGGCGTCACCTTAGAGTTGTGACGCCGTCATTCTTCAGTTGGGATGTCGTCTTGATTCTGGATCTGGCCCGTCTGAGATGAAAACTCTGAGTGACACCCTCCTTCTTTATAACGTGACGCCATCAGGTTATGTGAGCAAAATTTCCACTGAGCTGTCTGGTGCATGTTTCGATCAAGTCTTTATAGAGGGACGGCGTCGCCCTTTGTTTGGGACGCCGTCAGGTGCTGTTGATCAGCTTTGAGTGGCTTCGATCTTGACTTTGCCATTTTCTTCGTGTATTTGCTCCTTTTCGTCCAAATATGCTTCATTCCAGCATTTTGCTTCCAAGAAACCTAAAAAGCGAAAAGGAATGAAATTAGGCAGTAACGGATATAAAAGTGGTCGATTTAGGGCTTAAATGACCCCCTAAAAGCGTACGTTTTAAATCCTTATCAAATATCCCTACACTTGGTATTTGCTTGTCCTCAAGCAAATGTGCTTTTGGCAAATCAATTTATAAGTTAGGGGGCATGAAGCATGGGTTTAAAATAATTCACAACAAGTAAAAGCACCGCAATAGTCATAACAAGCACGAAAATTATATACTAGCACCTCACAAGGGGTGTTTGGATTCTCTCATTTCTCGGGTTTATATGAAATATAATAAATGGAAATGGAAGATAAACACTCATTACCTGGCATAGTACATAGATTACCATAGGCTTGAGACTAGATCAAACCTCCACCGCTTTGGCGTAAGCACCTAGGAACAACTATCTAAGAGGTCTTTACAAGGGTTGTAACGTTAGGCTTACGGTAGAGAAACAAAGGGTTTTATTGGATAGGCGATATTTAGTGGTGGCAAGTCAAAAATCTTATGTTACAAGCATGAAAAGGGCGGCGTTGCTAAGCCAAGACTCGACTCACTAACTCTAGATAACTTGAAACAAACAAACATAAATTTAAAGACATAAACATAAAGATAGATGTAGGATGGTAGCCCGTATATTTTTTCCTTCATTTTTTTTGACACTTTTTTTTCGATTTTTTTTTACTCTACCATCCTTTACGATAACATCAAAATATAAGGGATTTATAGGAGCATCCCTACACTTGAGTTTTTATTTCTCTAACACTAATTGACCCGATTTGAAAAGATCAAAACACTTGGAGTATTTAATTACGTAGACAAAGGGAATTTGAATTTATCGTTCTTTCCCGTTACTCCATAAAATATTACTTTTACCCATGAGTCCCAATCATCCCAAAACTGTGTACAAAAGATATGACTCGACTTAGCAACCATGCAAGCAACTAGATATTTGAACTAAGGGTTTAGTAATGATAACAATAATGCACTAAAGGTGAGTGCATACAAGGTAGGCTAAGGCGATTTGGGTGTACATTTGGGGGTGGAATGTAAACAATGTTCTTCATTGATAATCCGGAAAACCGAAACATCACGAGAACCGCGAAAAGGATAGGCTTTGAGGGGTTAACTAGGGGATGCAGGTTTTACTGACCAGGTTTTAATATTTATAATGTCTCGTTATACCTATGGTCTACCCTAATGCACTAACGGGCAGTGTACCCGGTCGTGTGTAGTGTAGTAATCGGTAAAACCGAGGTCGTCCCAAGAGCTATGTGTTCTGCATTAATACTAAGTCTAGGTGTCACAGACTTTAAGATGATTTAATTAATAAACTAATAAAGCAAGTAAAGGCAAAGGTTGCGATCAATAAAGGAGAGTGGTGCTAACCTAGTTATTCATCCTAGCTAGTAATGTCTATATCTACTTACTTCTAATTACTTCAGGTGGGGTCAAAGTCGAGAGGACAACATTTGGTCAATTCGCCCTAACCTATCAGCAAAGATGCCACCACTGGAGAAGTCAGGTGTCCCCTCATAAGTCTAGTTGTTCCTGGTCCCCTAAGCCAAGTCATTAAGTACCGCTACATGCTAGACTTATAATAGTGAGTGCCCGGGCGTTAGCAACTGAAATACTCACCCCCTAATTCTTAAGTTCATCCAAACGGAAGGTGATCAGTTGGTCAAATCGCACAAGTAGAAAGGGTCGTCAGTTGGTCATATCTTACCCTTCCCGTCTCAGTCTACTCACTTAGGGTCAGTTGGTCATATCTCCTAAGCAACTAGCCTCAACCGCCATTTAAAACTACCGAAACAAGGGTAGCTACCAATAAACTAGGAATGCATACATTTAGAAATAATTATGCGGAAGTAATATAAACGCAAACAAAAAGATTAAGGAATCATAACTAGGCCAGCACCAAGAGGTGCTTAGCCGCTCATATTAACCATACAAATCAATTCAATAATTAATGTTACGAAATACATGAATCGAAAGTAAAGAAAAGATAAAATGCTAATGCTTATCGTAGGGGAGTGATTTCTCCCTTGGAGATAGCTCCGTATGCTCCTCTAGACCTGCCTTTGGCTTCTTCCTACGTTCTTTGGTTGTGGTGTGTGAAATGGGATTCTTTGAAATTCTGGAAATCATGGGGTATTTATAGGCCAGATCTGGGTTACGGCGTAACTAATAAAATAGTTACGCCGTAATTATCTATTTCTTCGTAAATTGCACAAGATCTGCTGGTTATCTTCAATAATTCTTGGTAACGCCGTAGTTTATGCAAGAGTTACGGCGTAGTTATCAGCGGCGCGGATCCTCTTTTGACCTAATATAGTTACGTCGTAATCTTTTGGGAGAGTTACGTCGTACTCTTCTGATGCGTTGGCTTTCTGAGTCACGCTTTAGTTATGGCGTAATGTGAGAGATGAGTTACGCCGTAACTTCTTCAAAGTGAGCATACTATGATAAATCTTTGATAATTCTCCAATTCCGCGTCTCCTTAGCTGGATGCTCGTAATTTACTTGAAAGTGGAATATAATAGAAAACAAGCGTAAATCCATATAAATGATATAAATTACAAGCATTATCGGGGAAAATTGACACTTAATATTCAGGATAATTTGATGTTATCAAATATCCCCCCACTTGAACTCTACTTGCCCTCAAGTAGACCTTATTAGATTGATTCCTAAAAAGATATCTCCCATAACCTGGAAAATATAAGTTTACAAATCCCTTATGCTAGAATAAAACAAAGCCGAACACATCACGAAATAGGAACAAAACACTCAAATCTCAACTATTCTAAGTGTCAATTTCGGGGTGATCACTCAATCGCACAGTCATAGCATGTATTCTATCATAAGCTTGGTGGTTACACAAATCTCCACCACTAGAGTTAAGAGCTAAACAATTTTCGAAGGCAATATGGGTAGACACGACAAAGGTTAAGGGTGACTCGTCATTACTAACATGTCACAGCGAAGTGGACAAAATCAATGATACATGACAAATCCATGGCCAAGACACCAAAGATTGCTCGCTGCATCACCTAGACATGCTTCATGACTAAAGGGTAGGATAAGACATGGGATATATAAATGGTGTAAAATAAAAATCAAGCAAATAGTCTAAATCTATAACCAAGTCATCACCACTTACCGTCCACCCAAAGTTCAAGCTTTGAAGTCAAGAAACCGGATCATGTAATACTAGGTAGATGTGTCATTAGAGGACGTCATGATGGGCACACTACCTTTTCTTCAACTGTTGGCATAATTACCAACTCCAATCTTCAAATGTGACCGAGGTGGCCTCCTCGATACTAAATCTATATAAAGCTCATAGTGCTTATAACATTGCACTTTACAATAAACTAAATAACATAACTATTTTTTTTCAACATAACAACTAAACATAATATCCCCCCGCTTGAGATGAACAATGGGAATTCGGGGGGTCTTCAATGATCTTTAAGAATATGTCGTCGACGAAAGCGTGATTCCCGAACCTTTCCACTTGAACCTTGAACTTAGGCAAATGATGACTTCCGAATCACAAATAAAGACTATAGGGTAGGCTAAGGTGTATAGGTGTATCGAAACAATATATTGGGTTAACAAAATGAAAGGAATGGCTCAGATGGGTGTATCTAGGGGTATCTTGCACTAAAGGTGAGTGCAACAAAAGGGTTTCAAATTGGGGTCGAAAAGTCGAGGTGACTAATCGATAGACACACAATGGTAGGCTATTTTGGGTGATAATCCTTTAATGCTGCATTCTTAAACTGAAAATTCCAAATACATCGAGCTAACTCAACATACCTCGTCTATGGTCTCGAAATGATGCAAAGGTCAAGTTCTAAAGTTTACAAGCTACCGGCACACTCAAAATTTGGTGGATTTGGGGTAAAATATTAGAAACGGATAAGGCTAATCTCACCATATAATATCAAGGGTTGTATGTGCTTGGCTAAGGTCTAATCTAGTTAGGTTAAGAAAAACATGTCAAAATTTTAAAAATGGCATAATTTTTCAAAATAAACTAGAAAAACGAGGGCAAAATAAAGTTCAAGAGATAATTCTACTCCCGTCCCCCCACTTGAATTGTACAAAGTCCCTTTTGTACTAAGCGTTAAATAAAGGTGAAGAGAAAAGTAGAATTAGAGTGAGAACTTTCCTGAAATTTGCTCCAAATAGAAAGAAGGAAGGCCCATGTAGAAACCAAGATCCGGACTCAACTAGGGTATGAGTAACATTGATTGATTAGATGCACAACGGATAATAATAACACAATCAACATTACTAATAAGGTTTTCTTTATTAATTAAAATAAAGAAACTACTACAACTAATATACACACGCTATAATCGTGTGTCTAGACTCTCATTGAAGAGTTCTACTATGAATGGATGAGTGAGTAACCCTAGACGCCTACCCTCTTTATATAATAGAGGAAGGTTACAAACCCTAGCTTACTAGAAAAGCTAACTATTACATAATAGGCCCTCATTGTTTCTTCTTTCTTCATTTCTGCTCGTGGGTTTTGTAATCATCAAATCTCTAATTCCCAACAATCTTCCCTTATTTGATATTACAAAACAACCTGCATTAAAGAAACAATGCTAAAAGATGTCATCAAAATTGTGTAACCAACGATTCATATATCACATTTGGAGAGTACGTTAAAGCATAATGAATCTTGGATCGCTTCAAGAACTCCACCATGGGTTCATATAATTCATGACCCTTTGCTTTTCCCAGAAAAGCAACTTTGTTATGATCTTTCTTAAATTGAAGCGCCATGTGAGTAATTGTGATAATGGGTTATGATTCACGCAACTGGAAGTGTATTTAAATCGAGTGAAGAGGAAATCAGTTAATTTTAGACGAAGATATGCGAAGAAGGTATTAGTAGAAGTTACCCAATTTATGGTCAAAAATATTGGAACAAGTTGTTGACCATATCTGACGTGTAAAACAACTTCAATATAATTTAAATTAACACTTCAGCAGAAAGTATGGTCAATCTGCTGAAGGAGGTCAATCAGCAGAAACAACTCAAGTGGTTAAGTATCTTCAGTAAATATCTTGAGTTTTACTGTGCCACCCAACTCGCATTAAATTTCATTAAGCCTTGTATCCGCCTATAAGATATTCCCAATGCACATTTAACATACATCAATTACCCCAATTAACTTCAAAAACCCTAATTTCTCCAAAGTTCCACAATCATCAACAAAAACCATGTCTACCAAACCAGAAGTAATCAATCTCACTTCTTCCTCATCATCATCCTCATCCAGTGAAGATTCACACCCATTGTTTCGCTACCTCCATCAAGATGAACCTCGACCATCAAAATCCCCTTTTCTTCCTTCTTCTGAAGATGATAGTGTAGTGAATCCAAGTGATTCATCTAGAGGTTCTGATGACTCCACAGAGCATCTAGAGCCAATCTTCAACATATTTGTGGAAGAGGAAGAGGAAGAGGAAGAGGAAGAGGAAGAGGAAGAGGAAGAGGAAGAGGAGAGGACATCACACCCCCAACCTTCACAATCCCAACCTCAACCAAGGCCACGTGCCAGAAATCCACCACTTCCAACAACACGAGAGGTGGTGTTAGCTCTTCCTGCTCCAGGTTTTGGTGCTTCATCTCATATCGATAAGGGAAAGGGCAAAAGGAAGATGGAGTGATGCTTTATGGTGGAACGAGTAGATGGAACAACTGAAGATTTCTCATATCACAAATCCATCTACCATATCCACTAGCTTCATCATCGTTTTCATCAATCCATCCTTTCCATTTTAATCTTCAGCTTCTTCATCGTACTGGTCATGCATATCCACCAGCTTTCGTAATAGATGATAGGAACTAGTATATGTTTGGTAGATCTTGTATAGAAATGGTCTTGTATTTTCATTTGAAGTTGATTGTAAGATGTAAGCTGTAAACTGTTTCTTGAATGAATGAACAATTAAACTTCATCACTTCTCTTCAGTAGAAATAATTAGATCACTTCAGTACTTCTCTTCAGTAGAAACAAGCTTTAAGCTTACTCGGCCATATTTCCATTAACCAACATCGTGAACTTCAACTTATAGAAGCATTCTGCAAAACTGACACAGAGTAGCAAACATGCCAAACCAAAACAAACAAAACTCAAAGAATATTAGCAGGTTAGAGTTAGCAAACAAAAAGATAACCAAATATCTACAAAGTTTACAAAATATACAACTAAAATCCTCCCCTGAGGCACATGCCTCCCCTGAGGCCTATGCCTCCCCTCAAACTTTGCAGTTAAGGGTTAAGCATCCCAATATTGACAACTAGGTGTTGAAACCTAGGTCCATCAAAAGCTTTAGTCAATAAATCTGCCACATTATCATCAGTGTGAATCTTAACCACTTTTATCAAATGTTTTTCATATGCATCTCTTATAAAGTGGTGCCTGATTTCAATATGCTTAGTTCTACTGTGGAAAACTGGATTTTTAACTATGCATATGGTACTTTGATTATCAATAAAAATTGTGGTGTTCATGAAGTTAAATCCAGAATCCAACAATTGATTTTGTATCCATAGTACCTGACCACAACAATTTGCAGCAGCTACATACTCTGCTTCAGTAGATGAGGTAGCCACAATAGTTTGTTTCTTGCACTGCCAAGAAATCAATCTTCTTCCAAGGAATTGGCAACCTCCAGTTGTGGATCTCCTATCCAGATTTTCACCAGCATAATCACTATCACTATATGCTTCCAACTTAAAAGGAGACTCTTTTGGGTACCAAAGACCTAATTTGGGTTGGCCTTTTAGATACTTAAAGATCTTTTTGACTGCATTCAGATGGGAAGCAAGTGGAGTGACTTGATGTCTAGAACAAACACTCACAGCAAAGGTAATGTCAGGCCTAGAAGCTGTTAAATACATCAATGAACCAATCATAGATCTGTATAAGTGAACATTCACAGCTAGATCTGGTTCAATGTTGTTCTTTGGTTTTGGAGCTTCATAAGGTGTAGTGGCAGTTCTGCATTCTCCATATCAAACTTCTTCAAAATATCCCTCACATATTTATCCTGACTGATAAAAATACCTTCAAGTTTCTGCTTAACTTGGAGACCCAAAAAGAAAGTAAGCTCCCCCATAGCACTCATCTGAAATTCTCCCTTCATCAGCTCCTCAAACTCCCTGCACCAAGCTTCTTTAGTGGAGCCAAAGATAATGTCATCCACATAAACTTGCACAAGAATGATGTATGTGGAATTCTTCTTAAGGAAGAGTGTTTTGTCAATAGCACCTCTTCTATAACCATGCTTCAGCAAAAATGCTGAAAGTCTAGCATACCATGCTCGGGGTGCCTGAAGTAGTCCATAGAGAGCTTTTACAACCTTGTAAACATATTTGGGATGATCTGGGTCTTCAAAGCCTTTGGGTTGAGTGACATATACCTCCTCTTCAATTTCACCATACAGAAAAGCACCTTTGACATCCATTTGATATACCATGAACCCCATGTAAGATGCATCGGCCAAGAAGATTCGAATGGCCTCAACTCTAGCTACAGGTGCAAACACTTCATCATAATCAATTCCTTCCTCTTGCCTGAACCCCTGAGCCACTAATCTTGCTTTATTTCTAATCACAATAACCCTTGTATCTCTTTTATTCTTCAAAATCCATTTGGTCCCAATTGCAAACTTCCTATCAGGTAGTGGTACCAATATCCAAACTTGTTGATTCTTGAATTGTTGCATCTCTTCTTGCATTGCTTCAAGCCAACTTGAATCTTCAAGAGCTTGAGTAACACTGGTTGGTTCCACTTGAGATAGAAAACAAGCAAACAGACAATGCTTAAAGTCTGTGTGATTGTCCCGTTGCTGGTTTGAGACATAAGAAAGAAAAGCAACTTGGCCATATTTAGAACTTGTCACAGTACTTCTAGTTCTAACAGGTGCTAGAGGATCACCAATAACATTGGATTGAGGATGAGCAATGTTGATCCTTTTAGTAGCAGTGGGGTTGACTTCAATGGATGTATCAAGATTAGTCACAGTTGGTTCAAAATCACTATCATAGGAAGGTGAGGTGAAGATTCCAGCTTTGGGTTGATGGTTACCAAGATCTGAAGGACTTGGAAATCACGTATATGGTTCTCCAAAGTCTGTGGACACACGAGTAGAAATGGGAGTAGAAACAGCAGGGCTATCAGCTGATTTGGTGATGTTGGGAGAAACAGGATCACTGTCAGAAGAATCATGGTTTCCACTGACTGCTTCTCTTGCAACCTCCCCACCATGCCTCTCAGCTTCAAGATTAGCTGCATGTTCTTGTTTCTTAAGCCTATCAAGGTCCTCTGCATAGTGTGACTCATCTTCACTCTCATCAGAAGTAACTTTAGAAATATCACCTGCAAAATGGTTAGGGGAGAAGGAAGGTACAATAATAGGTTGTTCATCATCCTCAAACTCACTATCTGAGTCAGCCTCCATGGTATCTGCATTGTCAGTGGGAGACTCTTGTGTACCTGCATTTTGGTTAGCCACATGTCTAGAATAACCCAAGTAATCAGTTAAGTAATCCAGGTCAAAAGACCAAACATGACCTTGTCCTTGAACATTAGGTTTATCTTCTAGAAATCTCAGGTTCAAAGTCTCCTCAATCTTCTTAGCAGGTAAATTGTATACCCTATAAGCCTTACTATGAGCTGAATAACCCACAATATACCCCTCATCAGCTTTCTCATCAAATTTACCCAATGGATCACTAGTGTTCAAAATGGTCACTTGACATCCAAAAGGTTTGAGGTAATGAATAGCAGGAACTTTCCTAGTGAGAAGTTCATCAGGTGTCTTGAAATGAGGTCTAGTAATGGATACCCTGTTCAGTACATAACAAGCTGTGCTAACTGCTTCAGTCCAAAACATAGTGGGTAATTTAGAGTCTGCAAGCATAGATCTTGCTGCCTCTATTAAGGTCCTATTCTTTCTTTCAGCTACCCCATTTTGTTGTGGGGTTCTTGGAGTGCTATAGTCCCTTTTTATCCCTTTAGACTTACAAAGTTCTATTAATACAACATTCTTGAACTCTGTCCCATTATCACACCGAATTCCTTTAACCTTTTTGTTCAACTGGTTTTCAACAAGGGTAATGAACTCTTTCAACACTTGAGATGTTTCATCTTTAGTCCTCAGAAAGAATACCCAACAAAACCTGCTATAGTCATCAGTGATTACCAGATAAAAGTACTTGTGATCAATGCTCCTGACTTGGGTTGGACCAAAGAGATCCATATGCAGCAACTGAAGAGGTTCTGAAATAATGCTCACACCTGTAATGGTTTTGTATGAGGCTCTGTGTTGCTTTCCTTTGTTGCAGGCAACACAGTTATGTTCATTGGTGAAAACTTTGGAAGGAAGTCCTTCAACAAGACCAAGTTTAGAAAGCTTGTTTATGGTCTTGAAGTTCACATGAGCCATCCTTCTATGCCATTTTGTAGATTCATCCAGGGATGCTTTAGCCACCAAACAAGTTAGGTCACCTTCTGGTTGAACATCATTCAAGTTGAATGTGTATAGATTGTGATTTCTAGGAACTCTCAGCAGAATTGATTCATCCTCAGAGAAGAATACTTTGTTCTTGGTATCACAAATTTGTGAGACTGAGAACAAGTTGAAGTGTTGCAGTTCCTTTACATAGTACACATTCTCAAAATCCAGTAGAGGTGTTTTGATGGTGCCTTTCCCAGTGATTCTACCATCACTTCCACAAAAAGTCACATTGCCTCCTCCTTCTATGGGTACGAAATTATGCATCATATCTCTGTTTCCTGACATGCTTCTGGAACAACCACTATCAACAATGCCAACTTCCTTATGCTTAAGAGGATGATCCTACAACAACAACAAAAATATATACAAAATATTAGTACACTATGGAGGCTCAAGTCATCACTGACTTGAGCCTGCCTTGTGGATCATTAGTGTTAGGCCATGCAGATGTATAAGATCCACCATTGTTCTTGGTCCTCCATTGAAAATTAGGTCCCTTTTTAGTCCAAGAACAACCTGCTGAGGGCTTCACAGCAGTATTCCTATATCCCTTCCCATCATAGATTGAGTCAACACGTCCATGCCAATAACCATTTTGAAAATATGAACTCGTTGGTCTCACATATGGTCTAGCAACAGATCTTCGCCAAGAAAATGGAGAAGGTTTATGAGTTGCTTGTGGAACAAAAGATGGTATATCATTAACATTTTTCCACATTGGTCTAGGTTTCTTTTGACTAGCACATACACCCATTCTTTGCTCATGAAAATTACAATCCTTAATCAAATGATATTTACTTCCACAAACAAAACATTTCTTCTTTTTAGAAGATTTATTCAAAGTGAAAGATGTCTCATTACAAGCAAAAGCATTCAAACCAGAAACATTAACAGAATTGTTTTTAACAGATTTAAAGACATTATTTTTCAAAGAATTAAAAGACAAGTCTTCAGAGGAAACTGTCTTGGAAGTTGATTACTCAGTAGCAACTCTAACAAGCTTGTAGGTAGTCTTAGGTGTAGGCTTGGGTGAGGTCTTGGGAAGGTCTGACTTATCACTTGAATCATAACTGGTATATGTAGTAGACCCTTGGTCAGAGGACTTGTCCCTGTCAGAACAAGAGACAAAGTCATTAGATGAAGAATCAAGGTCTGGCAAGTCTTTTGACTTTTTGCCATAAAGATGGTGTGATCCATCAAAGTCAACTGTGATGGAAAGATCAATGGGAATATGTTCACCTCTAACAGGTCCACGTACAGCTTGCAGTTTACCCTCTTTTACAAAATCAGCTAATCCTGCTGGTGTAGATTTACGTGTGTCATCCCTAGCTTCTATCCCTACATACTTCTTAAATCCTAAACCTATTGCAGTATTAGGATTTTGACTAGCATAGATATGACTAGCTAACTTGTTTCCATTCAATAACCATTCTTTATGCCTAGCTACTTCCTCATCTAGTTTCTCTTTTAGCACTTGGTTTTCAGAAACTACATTAGCTTTTTCTTTCTCAGTGCATTTTAAATCAATTTTAGTACATTCAAGATCACTTTCTAACACCCTTATCTTTTCATCATAAGCCAGTTGATTCTTTTGAAACTAAACTTTTTGTCTTTCTAATGTTTTTAAAGCCTGTTTATAAGCCTCAACTTAGACATAACATTCATTATATTTAGGTTTCAATTCATCATAGGCTTCTTTAAGTTCATTATATCTTTCACTACAACCAAAAACACAATTATGTACCTGAGAGATGCCCATCAAGGCAATTTGATCATGCCTATCCTCTGAAGTACAACTTGCCAGCAATCCAATATTCTCAGAATCAGGACCTTCATCATTCTCAGGCTCATGCGCATTCCAGTTGACATGGTCATCCATAGTGACAAGAGCTGTGGAGGGTCCAGCCTTCGAAGTTCCAGCTTCCTTTTGAATCTGCTGATAGGAAGAATATCTTACCTCATCACCAGCCTTCCTATCCTTGCATTCTCTTGAGAAATGACCCATCTGACCACAAGTATAGCACTTGACTTTCCTTCTGTCAAACCGTGCTGGATCTCTTCCCTGGAAACCAAACTTTCTCCCAGACTTACTCTCAAACTTCTTGATGTTCATTGAGAGCATAGCCAGTTGCCACTTCAAGTTCATCTCTTCCATGTCAAATGGATCCACCTGTTCAAAGTCCTCAAAGGCTAGTTGCTGCTAAGTGTCATAATCAGCAACAAAAGAGTGAATCACATCTTCCAATACACCACTAGATTTAGGTTGAGAGTTTGATGTAGTGGTGGTGTATGAGGATGATGCTGAGTAAGTTGGGCTTGGAGCATAGGTCATCTTATTTGAGGAGGCCCCAAAAAATGTTGTGTGACTAGGAGTGGATGAACGAAAGGGACTTCTGACATCAGGCTCAAGAGATTTAAGTCGGTTGTATAGTTCATCAAAAGTGAGCATATCCAGCCCACCTTTAGCTTTGAGGGCAATGCTTACTTGCAACCAAGATGAAGGTAAGGATCGCAAGAACTTTGAATTGCAGTCATCATTATCAGGCTTTGCCTTCAGCTGATTCAATTGACTCAATATCTTATGGAACCTGTCATACCCATTGTGGATACCTTCCTCTTCAGAGATTTGGAATTCTTGAAACTGTTGTTTCAGCATTGATTTCCTCATTCTCCTTGACTCCTCATTCCCACCAAACCTAGTCTTGATTGCCATCCATATGTCCTTAGCATCTTGCATGTAGTGAAAGTCTCCCAAGTGATCCTCTGGTATAGCTTGAAGGAGAATGGTTCTCACTTTATTCTCTCTCTGGATAGCCAATATCTCATCAGCAGATTTGGGAGGAACAATGGTAACAGTACCATCAGGATCTGTGACATGTCTCTTCAAGCTGTTCCCCTTCTTCACAATTTCCCAGAGATTCCAAACAATGTTGGAGATCCAATTCTGCATCTTCATGGCCCACAAATCATACTCCTCCTTCTTAAGGTATGGGAACTTTGCATTGCTGTTTGAGAGACTTAGTTGTTGCAGAGATGTGTTGTTATGGTTGTTGGTGACTTCAATTTCATCATCTGATCCAGGCATGGTGAAGGTTGTTTTAGTTGTATGGGTGTAAAGAAAAGACTGTTCTTAGTATCGTAGAGATCTCCCGAGGCTCTGATACCACTTGTTGAACCGCAGACCTTTATAGATCTTTGAGCACTCGTAGATCGTTAGTTATGCTTATGTAATCACAAACACACTAAAAGACAGTCTCAATAACTTGTATTCTATAGCGAAAATCAAACACAAGTAATAACACAAATAACTAAGAACTCATTGATCCTCTATGAATCTTTTGATAATACTAAAACTTGTTTTTCAACTCGTACATAATTCATACTGTTCTGTTCCTTTTATAGACAAGGAACCCTAAACCGTTTCCCAAGAAACGTATAAACATAAAACTAAATAAGATATACATTATCACTTCCTAATAAAGCTCATGCATATCCTAACTAACTATAAAATACGCGGAATATCTATCTCCGCAGAAACCAACTACACGGTTTTAATACTTCAGTAGAATTACTTCTTCAGCAGAATCCGTGCACTTCAGCAGAATCCATCAGCATTATTTTCAGTAGAATTCTTACTTTGCAGAATTCCCAACAGCCCACGAAAAAGAGTCGTGCCTTCGTATAAGCATCCATGAGCAAATTTCAATCCCTGAAATCACACTACCAAGAAGCATAATTCTAAAAAGAAAAAGAATGAAAAATGAAAAACAAACCTAACTCACTTTCGTAGGAATCACGGTTGCATTTAGCATATGCAACAAGCCTTTTAAACCACTTGGTGTCCCAAGTGTACGAGTGAAGTCTTGTGAGGGTTTACAGGGAACACAACCACAAAGTTCATTTAAAATACTAATACAAGGTTATTGTGTTTAAAATGAAAGAAGTAAAGCAGAGGAGAGTTACGTCATAACTCTTAGAGGGAGTTACGCCGTAACTAGGCAAAACCTGGCATACGCTGCAAGAGTGTAGCTACAGCGTAACCACTGATATGGAATTACGTCGTAATTGGTGATGCATCCGAATTATACTGCAAAGGGTTTGGTTATGGCGTAACCACTGAGATGAGTTATGCCATAACTATAGTCAGATCAGCATACTGCAGCAGCAATCACTCCTTGTTTCCTGCAAAAATGGTTAAAAACACAAAACCCGACAGAAAAGGAAATAAAACAAAAGAAAGGGATAATTCGGGTTGTCTCTCGAAAGAGCACTTTTATTTATTTATGAGTATTTAAGTTAGACTCAGAGCCTTGGGGCTTTATGGTGGCCTTTGGACTTGGCCAACTTCTTTTACTAGTAGTCGGCAATCATTCATCCATTTGATAAAAACTTTTTTTCTTGTCGTGTTACCGGTGCTACATGCTCCAAATTTTTAAGAGAGCTACTCATTAAATGATATACATGACTTTCCCCAGTCGTCATCTTCAACAATAGGATTACTTGTTGTACCCATATTTGATCTCTCATCATCAGTTACCGTATCATTAAGACGATAGTTATCGTAATTGCATTTCAGTTGTTTTACCAATCCCTTACTAATTTCTGAGTCTCCAAATCTTATCTTGTACCAATCTTCAAATGCTAATTTCCCAAATTTAATATCATGTCGTTCATCCTCGTTAGGGCGTACCCATTCATCCGCCTTACCTCACAGAATTCTCGAAAAGGGTTACACGAGGGCCATGCAGTCATTGATTCGTTATCCTTGGTTAATATCGGGCTGCAATAATGTTTGTTGGGAATTGGAGCTTCCTTAATACCTTGGACTTGAGCAGTCATTTCCTGTTTCGGCTTGCAACTATCAACATTTTCTTTAGTACTGGGATCATAACATAAAGGTGGATCGAGTGATTGAACATTAACAACATCAACTTTATTGGAAATTTTTAATTTTGGGTTTAAATGTTCTTTCATACTGAAAGTTATTCGTTCATTATCAGTTCCCAAAGAAATTTGTTTTTTCAAAAACCTTAATTTGAGCCCGACAAGTGGCCAGGAAAGGTCTTCCAACAATTAAATTATAAGTTTCTCGTTTTCCCATGTCAATAACCACAAAATCAGTGGGAAAAGGGAATTTTCCAATTTTAAAGAGCACATTATTAACTATTCCCCTTGGTACAGCCTTAGAGGAATCAGCCATTTCTATCATCATTATTGTTTCTTTTAAATTGGTAAGTTTTATTTTATCAAACAAAGTGGTAGAAATAAGGTTTACCCCAGCCCCCAAATCAGCTAATGCGGGAATTTTAAGATTACCGATGGTGCATGGAAGAAGAAAACTTTCCTGGTATTGTTGCTTCTCAGGAAGTTGGCTTGGCAGGTCCTTGTCGTCTTCCCATTTATCATATTCTTTAAGGTAGTTGATCCTAGACAGATCATTGGTGATAGAGGAGGTGCACTGCTCTTTCTTTGGCTTATCTTGCGCAAAAATGGCTTTGCAGGCAATGGCTTTGGCATTACTGGTCTCAAGGTTTTTAGCCAATTGCCCAATTTGTGTTTCGAGGTCTTTAATCGCAGCATCTTGGTTACGCAAGTTCATGTTGGTGTCTTCTTTCACCTTGACCATCCATTCCTTAAGTCTATCTCCCTTTTTTGTAGATTCCTGGATGTGCCTATGCATTATTTCTTCAAGGTTTGGTCTAGGAGGATTGTTGTTGACTCTTGTGTAGAATCCTAGGGACTTTTCTCGGTATCTGGAGCCCATTACCATTGTATTCGTTGAAAGCGTTCCCACTTCCATACTTTACTTCTTCGATCCTTTTGACTTCCTCATTGGAGGAACATTCCTTAGTAGTGGGAGCTCCATTTCGTTCCACTTGTATGGAATGCACATTTTCCTTGAGCTTCTTCATTTCTCTTCCAAGACTTTCTAATTTGTTGTTTATTGCAGCAAGGCCTTCCATATTTCCATTCTTACTTCGGTTGCTTCCCCCATTGTGCCATTTGTGAGAGTGGTCAGCCATCTTTTGAATAGTTTCCAAAGCCAATGTTGGAGTCATACTAGGAATTGGCTGTTGAGGTCGTGAGTAAGTCATTTGTATAATAATTCATTATACCTTTCCCATGCTTGGTACAACGTTTCATCACCCTCTTGCTTGAAGTTACGGATTTCTTCTAATTGCTTAGCAGTTTTGGATGGAGGACAGTATCTCTGAATGAAATACTTTTTTAGGATAGGCCAGGTGTTGACTGTTCCGGCAGGTAATCGATCAACCCACCTTTTAGCAGCTCCAGTGCGAGAAATAGGGAATACCCGTAACATGACAGCATAATTTGAGACTCTAAGAATTTTGAATAGGCTGACAATGTAGTCCACGTTGTCAATATGCTCATGAGCATCATCGGTAATGCTTCCAGAGAAAGGATTTGCACGTAACTCCCTCATAAATTGAGGTTTGATTTCGAATTGAGCATCTTCTGCGATGGCCGGCCTAACAATCCCCGGTCCTTGTTCATCTCTTGTTAACGTCAAATATTCCTCGAGAGTGAGGTTATCAATGTTAACAACTTCCATGGTACCTGAAATCTTGAATAATGATCGTGAGAATTTGAGAAATTTTAAAACAAAACAAAAATGAAAGACTTAATAGTAATCCTAATATAACTCCCGATAGCGGCGCCAAAAACTTGATGCAGGTTTTACTGACCAAGTTTTAATATTTATGATGTCTCGTTATACCTATGGTCTACCCTAATGCACTAACGGGGAGTGTACCCGGTCGTGTGTAGTGTAGTAATCGGTAAAACCGAGGTCGTGCCAAGAGCTATGTGTGCTGGATTAATACTAAGTCTAGGTGTCACAGATTTTAAGATGATTTAATTAATAAACTAATAAAGCAAGTAAAGGCAAAGGTTGTGATCAATAAAGGAGAGTGATGCTAACCTAGTTATTCATCCTAGCTAGTAATGTCTACGTCTAATTACATCCAATTACTTCAGGTGGGGTCAAAGTCTAGAGGACAGCATTTGGTCAGTTCGCCCTAACCTATCAGCAAAGATGCCACCACTGGAGAAGTCAGGTGTCCACTCATAAGTCTTGTTGTTCCTGGTCCCCTAAGCCAAGTCATTAAGTACCGCTACATGCTAGACTTATAATAGTGAGTGCCCGGGCGTTAGGAACTTAAACACTCACCCCCTAATTCTTAAGTTCATCCAAACGGTAGATGATCAGTTGGTCAAATCGCACAAGTAGAAAGGGTCGTCAGTTGGTCATATCTTACCCTTCCCGTCTCAGTCTACTCACTTAGGGTCAGTTGGTAATATCTCCTAAGCAACTAGCCTCTACCGCCATTCAAAACGACCGAAACAAGGGTAGCTACCAATAAACTATGCATGCATACACTTAGAAATAATTATGCGGAAGTAATATAAACGCAAACAAAACAATTAAGGAATCATAACTAGGTCAGCACCAAGAGGTGCTTAGCCGCTCATATTAACCATACAAATCAATTCAATAATTAATGTTACGAAATACATGAATTGAAGGTAAAGAAAAGATAAAATGCTAATGTTTATCGTCCAAACATGCTTCATTCCAGCATTTTGCTTTCAAGAAACCTAAAAAGTGAAAAGGAATGAAATTAAGCAGTAACAGATATAAAAGTGGTCGATTTAGGGCTTAAATGACCCCCTAAAAGCGTACGTTTTAAATCCTTATCAAATATCGCTACACTTGGTATTTGCTTGTCCTCAAGCAAATGTGCTTTTGGCAAATCAATTTATAAGTTAGGGGGCATGAAGCATGGGTTTAAAATAATTAACAACAAGTAAAAGCACCGCAATAGTCATAACAAGCACGAAAATTATATACTAGCACCTCACAAGGGGTGTTTGGGTTCTCTAATCTCTTGGGTTTATATGAAATATAATAAATGGAAATGGAAGATAAACACTCATTACCTGGCATAGTACATAGATTAACATAGGATTGAGACTAGATCTAACCTCCACCGCTTTGGCGTAAGCACCTAGGAACAACTATCTAAGAGGTCTTTACAAGGGTTGTAAAGTTAGGCTTACGGTAGAGAAACAAAGGGTTTTATTGGATAGGCGATATTTAGTGGTGGCAAGTCAAAAATCTTATGTTACAAGCATGAAAAGCGCGGCGTTGCTAAGCCAAGACTCGACTCACTAAATCTAGATAACTTGAAACAAACAAACATAAATTTAAAGACATAAACATAAAGATAGATGTAGGATGGTAGCCCGTATGTTTTTTCCTTCATTTTTTTGACACTTTTTTTTCAATTTTTTTTACTCTACCATCCTTTACGATAACATCAAAATATAAGGGATTTATAGGAGCATCCCTACACTTGAGTTTTTATTTCTCTAACACTAATTGACCCGATTTGAAAAGATCAAAACACTTAGAGTATTTAATTACGTAGACAAAGGGAATATGAATTTATCGTTCTTTCCCGTTACTCCTTAAAATATTACTTTTACCCATGAGTCCCAATCATCCAAAAACTGTGTACAAAAGATATGACTCGACTTAGCAACCATGCAAGCAACTAGATATTTGAACTAAGGGTTTAGTAATGATAACAATAATGCACTAAAGGTGAGTGCATACAAGGTAGGCTAAGGCGATTTGGGTGTACATTTGGGGGTGGATTGTAAACAATGTTCTTCATTGATATTCCGAAAAACTGAAATACCACGAGAACCTCGAAGAGAATAGGCTTTGAGGGGTTAACTAGGGGGATGCAGGTTTTACTGACATGGTTTTAATATTTATAATGTCTCGTTATACCAATGGTCTACCCTAATGCACTAACGGGCAGTGTACCAAGTCGTGTGTAGTGTAGTAATCGGTAAAACCGAGGTCGTCCCAAGAGCTATGTGTGCTGGATTAATACTAAGTCTAGGTGTCACAGACTTTAAGATGATTTATTTAATAAACTAATAAAGCAAGTAAAGGCAAAGGTTGCGATCAATAAAGGAGAGTGGTGCTAACCTAGTTATTCATCCTAGCTAGTAATGTCTACGTCTAATTACTTCCAATTACTTCAGGAGGGGTCAAAGTTGAGAGGACAACATTTGGTCAATTCGCCCTAACCTATCAGCAAAGATGTCACCACTGGAGAAGTCAGGTGTCCCCTCATAAGTCCAGTTGTTCCTGGTCCCCTAAGCCAAGTCATTAAGTACTGCTACATGCTAGACTTATAATAGTGAGTGCCCGGGCGTTAGCAACTTAAATACTCACCCCCTAATTCTTAAGTTCATCCAAACGGTAGGTGATCAGTTGGTCAAATCGCACAAGTAGAAAGGGTCGTCAGTTGGTCATATCTTACCCTTCCTGTCTCAGTCTACTCACTTAGGGTCAGTTGGTCATATCTCCTAAGCAACTAGCCTCTACCGCCATTCAAAACTATTAATACAAATAAACCGTAAAAACGTTTATTAATATTTTGCGATCTCTTTGTGTTTTGTTGATAACAAATATAATGTTGTCTTAAGTATAATTATAAGGATACATGTTATTTTTGTAAAGCATTTACATATAGCCATTTAAATACAAAAATGTAGTAATTAAGCATTTGTTGTAATAGTTTATTAGGATGGGTAAAAACCATAACCCATGGACCATAACCCATGGATCTTAACCCATACCCAAGAAGACTAGATACAATGTATACTTAGATACATTGAATCTAAAGAAAACCCATGGACCAACCCATAACCCATGACCCATAACCAAAAAACCCATGGGCAAAGAGGAGCGTTCCACGGATCCCTAGGTTTCCACTAGACGGATCCCAAGTGGAAGGGATCCGTGGGATCCGGGGAAACAGTGAAGAATTTTGCCTATAAATAGAGATCCATTTCTTCATTCTAACTCACCCCTCTTCTTACTAAATCTCTCATACACTCTCATTCTCTTCTAACATATAGATCAATTTATCTAGAGAGTTGTTCTTCTTTCTTTCTATTTGTGATCCTCATATAGGTCCTTCTCTAAGGCGAGATCACGAGCATTCTACAAGTCATCCAAGCAAGGGTCCTTGATTGATTTGTCACTCCGCAAGATTTCTGTAGCGAAGATCTTGTATTTGATATTTCACATATTTGTTGTGTAATAGTTGTGTTGGTTTGGTCCACCGTGCTACGGACTCGGTATCTAGCTTTGTACCGGAAAAAGTGTAAGCAACGTTGTGAAGGCTTCTCCGCCAAGTGAAGGAGTTTGTTGACATAGTGCTTGAACTCTCAAGTAGGTGACTCGGGGAGTGGAGTAGGGCAAGGAAGGTGTCCTTGTAGCCGAACCACTATAAATCGGTTGTGTCTTTTCTATCCCTTAACTTTATTTATTTGCTTGCATTATCATTAGATCTATACGTTCTCAACATCCAAATGATTTCACATAATATCAAATCTAAAGTTTTTGAAATCAACTTAAAATCAGCAAAACTATTCAACCCCCCTTCTAGTTTTCCACAATTGGCATCAAGAGCTAAGTTTATAAAAGTTTTAAAATAAAATTGTATTTTAAAAAATTTTCGATCACTATGGGTTCTGAAAATTATAAGGAAGGGCAATCTATGCAACGACCATCACTACTTGAAACTAATGGTTTTATATATTGGAAAAATAGATTCGAAAAATATGTGAAGTCTAAAGATATTGATCTTTGGTACATTATTGTTGAAGGTGATTTTGAGGCTACCTCAAATGATGATAAAGGAAATTTAGTTCACAAACCTCATGATAAACTAAACGATGAAATGAAGAAAAAGCTTTCTAAAAATAGTGAAGCAAAAATGGTTTTATATAATGCTTTACCGAAAAAGGAATTCGAAAGAATTTCTATGCTTAAAACCTCTAAAGAAATTTGGAATTCTTTAGTTGTAACTCATCAAGGCAACCAACAAGTTAAAAATAATAAAATTGATTTATTTGTTCAACAATATGAACAATTTTCAATATCGGATGAGGAAACTATAGATCATTCATTTGCTAACTTTAATACTATTATTACATCTTTACAAGCACTTGATGAATCTTTCTCTAGCCGTAACCATGTTAGGAGATATCTAAGGGCACTTCCATCAAAGTGGAGATCCAAGGTGACGGCGATCGAAGAGTCAAAAGATTTGACAATCCTCACCCTCGATGAACTCATAGGCAACCTAAAAGTCTACGAGCTTGTCCTTGCTAAAGATTCCGAAGCCTCAAAGGTGAAAGAGAAACACAAATCTCTTGCCCTTAAAGCCAAAAAGGTTTCGAGCGATGAGGAGAACTCATCTTCGAGTGGTGACGACGAAGAATACGCTATGGCGGTAAGGGACTTTAAAAAGTTCTTTAGAAGAAAGGGAAGATACGTCAAACAACCATATGACGATAAGAAAGGCTTTCGGAAAAGCAAAGAGGACGAGAAGCCAAAGGATGATCGTACTTGCTTTAAATGTGGTGATCCTAACCACTTTATTAGTAGGTGTCCCAAACGGGATGATCAAAAGGCATTCGTGAGCGGCACGTGGGGAATGAGCGACGAGGAGGATGAAGAAATTTGTCTCATGGCAAATGACGAGGTATGTCACGAATACTATAGTAGCTCATCACTTGATGACGACTCTTTGCATAATGAATATGACAAACTGTGCAACATTAGCTTAAAACTAATTAACCAAAATAAGCTTTTAAAGAGTCAAAACCAACGTTTAGATAAGAAGTCATAGAATTAAAAGCAAAACTAAAACGTTTAGAAAAGGGTAAAATAGCAAGTGGTGAATGTGAACTTTGCGTTCAACTTCAAACACTAGTTGATCATCTAGATTCTAAAATTGCTAGAATGAGTACAAACACTTTAGATACGATATTAGATAATGTTAAAACCGGTAACAACCAAAAAGGTTTAGGGATTCAACAACATGATCCATCAACTAGTGAAAATAAAGAAACAAAATTTGTTAAAGCACTAGAAAAACCAGCCACTGATAAGGGAACTGGCTAGTGTACAGCCAGGGATCCGTGGATTTGCTGTAGCAAACAGTAGCAATAAAGTAGCATCTTCATCTAGAACTGATTTTGTGATCATTAATAAGAAGAAACCAACTCACGTCACCACTAGACAACCACCTCCAAAATATAATCCTACTTTTGCAAGAAATAAAGCTCCATATTTTTCAAAACCTAATTCATTTAGGAGACCTAATAACGTTTATCCAAGAAGTAACCATCAAATGGGATGGAATCCAAACATGCAAAACGTTTTTCATTTTCAAAACTTTGCTCCATAGAATGCATACTCATCTTATCCATACATGTCTAACATGAATGGAATGTTTAACACTAATGGGCCCATGAACAAATGGGGACCAAACTTTTGAGTTTATTATTGTTTTAGGTGTGCTTAAAGGTCGACCTAGACCCCGATTGTTGGGATATGAAAGTGTTGAAGATATGAAAGTACTGAAGATATGAAAGTACTGTAAGCTGCAAAGTACTGGAAGAAGTCAAAGAGTCAAAGTACTGCTAAAGACAAAGTCAAAGTACTGCACTATGAAGTCAAAGTACTGCAAGAACACAAGAACTGTTATATTCGTTTATGGAAAGTATTGTATTCTATGTTTAGATTACTTGTCGTACAAGAATACAAATTGTAAACCAACTAGGATATCCTTGAGCCTATAAAAGGACTCCTAGATTGGCATTAGAGGTACGAGTCTATGAGTTTTAGAGTTTACGAATTCACAAGTTATTTAGTGTATTAGAGAGAAGTTCGATAATCTTAGAGTTGTTTAGAGTATCTGCATAATAAGCAGATTTAGAGTTTATAATAAAAGTTATTCTTCTTAGCTTTGTTAAGTAAATTCCGCGTACTTGATAAAGATTGCTCAGTGTTTCTTTGTTAATAACTTAGGATTTATCCGAGGTTATTAAACCTTAACAAGCTAGTTAAGTTAGTTTGATTAAAGTATATCGATCCAACAAGTGGTATCAGAGCTTGTGTGGAAACTCTAACTAGGAAGAAACCCTACTTCTACAATATTCAAGATGTCGACTGAAGCTGTTCCACCACCCTCTATCACCTCACTCAGAATTCCAATAATCAAGAAGGGAGAATATGATCTCTGGTGCATGAAGATGAGGCAGTATATTGCCATTACAGACCATGCTCTATGGAATGTAATTGTTAATGGCAATGAGGTAGTTCTAGAACCTATTAATATTCCTGGACAACCTATAGCACCAAAGGCAGTTTTACCAGCAGCAACCCTAAGGAATCAAGAAAAGGCACTAAAAATTCTCTTATCTGCTATTCCAAATGGTCATCTTCTAAAATTTCATGATGCTAAAGATGCTAAGCAGCTCTGGGCTGCTCTCAAGACCAGATTTGGAGGGAATGAAGCCTCTAAAAAGATGCACAGAAATTTGCTGAAGCAAGAGTTTGAAACTTTCACAGTAGGTGAAAGAGAGAGTCTTGATGCTGCATATGATAGGTTTCAAAATCTCCTCAACATGTTGGAGTTATACAAGGAAGAAGTGTCAGTTGAGGATGCTAATTTGAAGTTTCTAAGGAGTTTGCCATCTACATGGCATGTGATTGCTACAATGATCAGAGGACAACAAGGTTTGGATGTCATGGACTTTGATGATCTCTATCATCAACTGAAGGTGTATGAGCATGAGATGAGTGGTCAAACAAATTCTAAGTCTCACAGTATAGCTTTTCTATCATCTAAAAAGAAGGGCAGTACTTATGTCAAAAGTACTGCTTCTCCTCAAAGTATTGTTTCTCAAAGTACTGCTGTTTACAACCCCCTTCATATGCTCAGCAGGCCCCATCACCTACCACTTTGCACTCAGATGAAGTTGTATGCTCCTTCTTTGCACAACAAGCCAGTTTACCTATCACTTATGAAGAGGATCTAGCACAGATTGAAGAAGATGCACTTGAAGAAATTGATATCAGGTGGCAAGTTGCTATGATCACTGCAAGGATCAAAAAGTATATGAAGAAGACAGGCAAAAGTATTGATTTCAAACCAAAACAAGGAATAACTTTTGACAAATCACAAATTGAATGCTTCAATTGTCAAAAGACTGGTCACTTTGCAAGGGAGTGCAGGTTTGCTAAGTATCAAGCAAACAGAACATCTGAGAAGCCAAAACTTGAGCTCAAAGAAATTCCAATTACTGAAACAAAGGCTTTGGTTGCTCAAGAGAAGTTATCAGAAGTTGACTGGAGTGAAGAGTTTGATGATGAACCAGTGACTTACTGTATGGTAGCAGTGGAAGATGCAGTTGAAGACACAGTGGAAGCATTGGACTGGAGCACTGCTTTTGATGAAGAATCTGAACATGCTGCTTTGGAATCTGATGATGGCTTTGGAGGATTTGATTAGAGCAAAGAAAGTGAAGATGATCCTGTTCTTCTTGCAATGGTGGCTACTTCACCAACTCAGTCTCCTATCTCTGAGGTTTGCTCAAACTGTTATGCTTTTTATCTAAAACTACTTAACAGTTATGTGATTGAAAGAGATAATTGTGTTAAGGCTAAGTCTGAGGTAGCAGGTTATCAAATCACTTTAGAGTCCATGGAAGCCAAAATATTAACCCATGAAGATAATGAAATGGCTTGGGCTAAAAAATATGAACAACAAGATTACCAGTTAAAACTTAGTGAATGGAAGCTAAACTGTAAAATTGCTGAAATTGAGAAATTAACTAAGGAGAGAGATGATTTGTTAGCTAAGTTTGATGCCTGGAAAGAATCTGGTCTGTCTCATGTTACTTATGTTGAAAAACAAAGAACAACATACATTAGAACTGGATTAGGTTTTGGTATGAACTTTGATAACATAGAAGAAAAACAACCTAGTGATCAGGATGTAGGTGATTTTGAGGACATAACCACTAGTGATGATGAACTCATTAACTATGTAGATACATCTAGTAATGAGGGCTCAATAAGTGAACCACCTCCTGAGTATAAGAAAGACAAGGGATATAATGCTGTCCCACATCCCATTAGTCATCAACCCATAAGGCCTGATGTTTCTCGATTTGGAATAGACAGTCTAAAGTTTAGGAAGAAGCTTGTTGCTCAATCTAGGTCTGAAAAACCCAAAGAAGCTGTTAAAAATAATGTTCAAAATTCAGCAGTACCTTTAAATCAAAGTACTGCTCAACAAGCAGTACCTTCTGCAAAACCTTTTCAAAACAGTACTGCTAAATCTTTTTGGGATAACTTTGGTCAAAACAATTTTCATCATTCACCAAGAAGGCAAAATAATTTTGGGCATAGACATAGAAGAAATCACTTTGGACATATGGGTCAAAAACTTTGTTTTGTGTGTTATAGTCCTAATCATTTAATCAAAGATTGTGATCGACACTCAGAATACCTTAGCAAATTTCCAAAGAACAGATCTGTCGAACACACACCTAGAGAGCACAAACCAGTCTGGAATAATTCAAATAAGATTAATCACAGAAACTTCACACCAGATCACAGATACCCACATCAGAGAAAACCTTTTTCAAAACCTTCAGTATCTCACAGTACTTTCCAAAGTACTGCTCAGCCAAAACAAGGTACTGGTCACACTACTTGGAATAGGAATTCTAGGAGATCTCACTATCAACCTAGAAGGTATTACAATTCATATAGGGGATCTAGATCACAAGAACCACATGTTAAACCAGAATGGGTTAAGAGGGAAGGTATTGCTGAGGGACACACAGTACTTTCAACAAAAAGTGAATCTGATGTTTTTGTGATACAAGAAAATGCTAATAATCTGGTGAAAGAGATTTATGTTGAAAAACCAGAAAGTTTTGAAAATCTACATGTTAAAGATCATAAGATAATTTTGGATCATCATTTGAAAGATAGTGGGAATTACATACTCAAAGAATTTGAGTTTGTAACTCCACAAGGGGAACACAAGTCAGTAATGGCTTGGGTTCCTAAAAATCACTAACTCTTTTCTTTATGTACAGGGCAACCCAGAAGAGGAGCTTAAAGATCATCTAATTGTGGATAGTGGTTGCTCTGGGAGTATGACAGGAGACAAAGATATCCTGTCTGATTTTAGAAATATTAGTGGAGGTAGAGTTGCATTTGGGAATGATCCCAATGGAGGAAAGATTACTGGCAAAGGAACTATCAAAGCATGGCTTATCGACTTTGAGAATGTTAGATATGTGAAGGAGCTTAAATTCAACTTGTTATCAGTCTCTCAAATTTGTGATAAAAAGCATCCTGTGTTATTCACTGACACAGAATGTCTCATCCTTTCCTCTGATTTTAAGCCTATTGATGATGAATTGGTAGTCCTTAGAGTACCAAGGACAAATGATGTGTATAGCTTAGACATGAAGAGTCTACATTCTTATTGAAGAGCCACATGTTTGGTGGCTAAAGCAACATCTGAAGAAGCACATCAATGGCATAGAAGATTGGGCCATGTTAATTTCAAGAATATCAACAAACTGGTCAAAGGCAATCTAGTTAGAGGTTTACCTTCAAAGACTTACAAGAATGATCACTCATGCTTGGCATGCAAGAAGGGTAAACAACACAAAGCTTCTTGCAAGAAGCTTGAGGAAAGAACTATTAGAGAACCATTGGAGCTGTTACATATGGATTTATTTGGACCTGTCTCTGTGGCAAGTTTAAATAAGAAAAAGTAATGTTTGGTTGTTACAGATGACTGCAGTAGATTCAGTTGGGTTTTCTTTTTGGGTTTTAAAGATGATACCTTTGATGCTATTCAGACATTGATTATAGCACTTGAAAACCAATTAAGACTCAAGGTTAGAGGTATTAGATGTGATAATGGGACTGAGTTCAAGAACAAGCTTATGGATGACTTTTGTGCAAATAAAGGCATAAAAAGGGAGTTTAGTATTGCTAGAACACCACAGCAAAATGGTGTTGCAGAGAGGAAGAATAGGACTTTGATTGAAGCTGCAAGGACAATGCTAGCAGATTCCCATCTACCTATTCAATTTTGGGCAGAAGCTGTAAGTACTGCATGCTATGTACTTAACAGAGTCTCTGTCACCAAACCACAGATGAAGACACCCCATGAATTGCTGATGGGCAATAAACCCAACATTTGTTTTATGAAGCCTTTTGGATGCCCTCTTACTATTTTAAACACCATTGATAATCTGGGGAAGTTTGATGGCAAGTCTGAAGAAGGATACTTATTGGGTTATTGCACTAACAGTAAAGGCTTTCGAGTGTACAACAGAGTTACTAAGAAGATTCAAGATTCTCTTCATGTTGAGTTTTTAGAAGATCAAGACAATGAGAAAGGTAAAGGTCCTGATTGGATGTTTGATCTTGAGGTTTTAACTCCTTCAATGAATTATGTACCTGTTCGAGAAGAAAATCAACCTGTGCACAATGGAGAAGATTTACAATATGTTGTTCATGGAGTTCATATTAGACCTGATGTTGTTCCTGATGAAGATCCTGTAAGTCCAAAACAAAGTACTGATGTTCCCAAGCAAAGTACTGATTCTCCAAAACAAAGTACTGTTGCACCACAATCCTCATTATCTGCTGAGGATCAATCTATTCAAGAGGAACTTAATCAGATGCTTCTTCAAGATGTATTAGCACATTCTTACACTGATGAACAAAGGAGAGCTTATGAAGAGGCAAAGAAGAAGAACAAGACTGCAGAGTACTCTCACAGTACTTTGGACAGTACTTTCGACCAAAGTACTGCTGCACCTGTTGACAGTACTTTAGATGATTTGAATGATCCTACCATGCCTGGATTAGAAGAAACTGATGATGAGCTTGAAGATGAAGGTATTTTCTCAGATTCCAATGAAGGTGCTGATTATACTAACCTGGATGATGCATATGGAGTTCCACAGTCTCAAATCTTACAGATTCATAAGAATCATCCAACTGATCAAATCATTGGTCCTTCTACTTCTGGAGTTATGACAAGACACAAAGCTAAGAGTTTCACAAAACCTCATAATGCTTTACTTAGCTTTGTTTACAAACAAAACAGGCTGAATCATAAGGACCATCAAACCTGCCTATTTACTTGTTTTATCTCTCAAGAGGAACCTAAGAACATTGCTCAAGCTTTGACTAAAGAAAGCTAGGTTGAAGCTATGCAGGAAGAACTTCTTCAATTTAAACTTCAAGAGGTTTGGGTTTTATGTGATCTTCCAGATGGGAAGAAAGTTATTGGAACCATATGGGTTTTCAGAGTCAAAAGAGATGAAAGAGGTAATGTTATCAAAAATAAGGCAAGGTTAGTAGCACAAGGCTACAGACAAGAAGAAGGAGTAGATTATGATGAAGTGTTTGCTCCATTAGCAAGAATAGAAGCTATTAGGATATTTCTTGCTTTTGCTTCTTATATGGGATTTCAAGTTTACCAGATGGATGTCAAGAGTGCCTTCTTATATGGCAAGATTACAGAGGAAGTTTATGTCAAACAACCTCATGGTTTTGAAGATCCTAAACACCCAAACAAAGTCTACAAGGTGGTTAAAGCTCTTTATGGCCTTCATCAGGCACCTAGAGCTTGGTATGAGAGGCTCTCTACATTCTTATTGCAACATGGATACAGGAGGGGAGCTATAGACAAGACTTTGTTTATCAAGAGAGACAAGAAGGATATCATGTTAGTTCAAGTCTATGTTGATGATATCATCTTTGGGGCTACCAAACAGTCCATGGTTAAGGAGTTTGAGCAGCTGATGCAGAAGGAATTTCAAATGAGTTCAATGGGAGAGTTAACTTTCTTTTTGGGACTTCAGGTTAAGCAGTCAAAGGAAGGAATTTTTATCAGTCAAGACAAATATCAAGTCTCACCAAAGATCTCTCACATGAATGCAGTAAAGAGAATCTTCTGTTATTTAAAACAGCAACCTAAGTTGGGGTTGTGGTATCCGAAAGAGTCACCTTTTCACTTAGAAGCTTTTTCAGATAGTGATTATGCAGGTGATAATTATGATAGAAGATCAACAACTGGTGGATGCCAATATCTTGGAAGAAGGTTAGTCTCCTGGCAATGCAAGAAGCAGACAATTGCAGCAACATCATCTACTGAAGCTGAATATGTAACTGCTGCAAGCTGTTGTGGACAAGTTTTGTGGATGCATAATCAACTCTTGGACTATGGGTTCAATTTCAAAAATACTCCTATCAATATTGATAATGAGAGTACCATTTGTATTGTGAAGAATCCTGTGTATCATTCCAAGACCAAGCACATTCAGATTAGGCATCACTTTATCAGAGATTGCTATGAGCACAGGCTCATTAATGTTGTTAAGGTTCACACATATGACAATGTAGCTGACTTACTCACCAAAGGCTTTGATGTTTCAAGATTCAATCACTTGGTGGTGAGTATTGGTATGATTAACTACTAAGCTATATTTGAGGGGAGGACTATAAGGTGTTAGTATAGTCCTGTGTATTGCTTGAGGGGAGGATATTTGTGTATACTTAGTTTCTACGGAGGAATTTGGCAAAGCACTGTTTTTCCTGAAAGTACTGCTTGGAAAGTACTGCTTTGGGAAAGTACTGCATACGTGGAAAGTACTGTTTGTCGTATTAAAGTACTGTTCCAACGGTTATATTGAGGGGTAATTAATGCTAACAGTTGTTTTATTTTGGGTAGTGATTTTTTTAAATCTCACATATAAATAACTACTTTCCGATTTTCCCTCTTATATTCATACATTAGCATCGTTTCCATATTTCTCTCATTCTTATTCGATTTCAATTCTTATTGTGCTTACATAATCACTAATGGCGAATCGACCTACTGTTTCAAAGCACAATATGGTAGCTAATTTAGACAAGACTGAAGATAATGAGGCGTTTCATGATATTATTGATTATCTAACTGGGTCGCTCATCAGTTATGCTCTTTTAGTGGAGCCGGATATTATTGAGCCTTGGATTCAAGAATTTTGGGCTACTGCAAGGGATAATATGGAGAATGAAGAATTTTATATTAGGGCTACAGTTGTTGGAAGAACTGTGAAGATTACTGAAGCATCTATTAGAGAAGATTTGTTGTTTAATGATACTGATGGTGCTACACGTTTTGCCAAGGAATTGATTTGGGAAACTTTTGGGCATATTGGTTATGAAGGTTCTTTAACAGAACAAACATTCAGAAAGCAGTTGTTTTGTCCTCAATGGAAGTTTTTAATACATGTGTTGTTACATTGTATTAGTGCTAAAAGTACTTCTTAGGAGCAGTTTGGGTCTAATATAGCATCTGCTATGGTGGGATTAGCTACAGATCGTGTTTTTAATTTTTCAAGGCTAATTCTTGATGGCATGCTTTCTCACATCAATCATGGATCAAAATGATTAATGTATCCCAGGTTTGTACAAGTTTTTCTGAACAAACAACTTGCTGATGTACCTAAGCCTACAGTCTTATTGCCTGTTATTGTTCAGCAATCAAAGATTTTTACTTTTATGGCTAGAAGAAGTGATCTATTTAGAGGTCCAGATACACCATTAACTACTTCCATGATGGAAGTTGTTCAGGCTGTTAGAGCTGATGATGAAGCTGATGCAGCAAGAGAAAGTACTGCATCTGAAGGTACTGCACCTGCAAGTACTGCATCTGAGGGTACTGCATCTGCAAGTAGTGCTTCTCCAGAAGGTACTGCATCTCCACAGGGTATTGTTTCCCCCAGCCCTGAGGTTCAAGAAGAAGTTGTAAGATCACCTTCTCCATCTCCACAACGATCTGTTCCTGTTACATCAGAGGAAACTTCACATATTCAAGGTGATGATCCACATACTATACCTCGTGAAGGTTTATCTTTGGATAATTATGCTTTGACACGAGAGATTGTTAAGTTGCAAAAGACTACTAGGGTTCAAGCTAAGCAGATAAAGAAATTGAAGCTAAAATTTAGAAGGCTAAAAACTTTTGTCTGGCCTTTGATTAAAGAATTTCGTATTTGGGTCAAATCAAAGAAGAAAGCACAAAGGCAGTCCAAGACAAGTAAACACCAAAAGGTTCATAAACCATCTTCTGTCAACTTGGGGAGGAATTTAGAAGAACAGAAATTGAAAGAAGATATGGTTAAAGAGAATGAACCTGAAAGTTCTAAAAAGTCTGAAGAAAAGATCATTCAAGATACTGATGAGCAAGTTCAAGTTCAAAGTACTGCTGATGATCAAGGTACTGAACAACAAAGTACTAGTTTTCATGATACTTTCAGACAAGAGGTAATAACTCCAAGAGTGTTAGATTTTGATGAGGAAGCTGGTCCTTCAACAACTGTACATGAAGAAGTTGTTGGTCCCTCAACTGTTTTCCAAGAGGAGGAAGCTATTCTCAAACCTATTCATTCTGCAAGTGATGATGAGTTCATTGCTACAATTTTAGGAGATTTATCACAACCAAGAGGAGGAGTTACTATTCGAGAAGTACAAGAAGAAGAACAACAAAGAACTTCTCAACCTGCTATTGATCCTAAGGATAAAGGAAAGGGTGTTCTGGTTGAAACTAAGAAGAAAAAGCTAACTTTAGCAGAACTTAGAGCAATTGAAGTTGCTAGGAATGAAGCTGTAGCTAGAAAAGTTCAAGAAGAGTTAAATGCTAAAGATAGAGAAGCTCAGGAAGCTCAAGAAGCTCAGAATAGAGAAGCAGCTCAAAAGGTACAAGATGAATTAGATGCTGAAGCTGATGAACCATTACAGTCACCTGTTCCTGTTAGATTTATGCCAAGAAGACTTAATAAAGCTAAAGACAGAAATGCTATGATGGCTTATCTTAAAAGTCAAGGGTATAAAGGATTACAGAATTTTAATTATTTTGAGATGAAAAGATTGTATGATGCTGCTAGGGAGGATTATAAGAAGAATGTTGCAGACATCAAAGATTTTAGAGAAGAAGCTACTTCGACTGAAGCTGAAAGAAAGAAGAGTTTGAAAAGAAAAAGGAAAACTGAAGTTACAGATGTTTAGTTCTCAAAGAAAGAAAAAGTTGAATTAAGATCTGAGACTAGTGATGAATTAAAGAATTATCTCAGAGTGGTAGATTTTGATTACTCTAAAGAAGATGATGAAATGAAGATGAACAGATCAAAGATTAGTGCTTTTGTAGTTGTGTAATCCAAGGATGGAGATTATATGATCTTTTATAAAGAAGATGAAAGCTTCAAAGTTTTCAATAGGCTATGGGACTTATTGCACATTATAGATAGAGTAGATTTATTCTATTTATATCATGTGGTGAAAGCTTATTTTGAACATAATCCATTAGAAGGGATTGGTTTAGTTTTACATGGTGATCTCATAATTATATGGGAAACTGAAGAGGAGAGCACTGATGATATTTGGAAGAATCAAGAAAGCTGGGAAATTGTTTGCTGGAGATTCTTTGAAGAGTCTGGAGTTCATGTTTTAGAGCTGGAAAATGGAACAATGATACACATGTTTGCAGAAAGAAGATACCCTCTCACAGTCGAGCTCATGAGAAGAATGCTAGAGCATGGAATGGAAGTAGAAGAGGATAATGAAACTGCTTGCATGGTTATCAACTTATTTATCAACTGGACTACTATTGCTGAGGATGATCAATAACTGGTATGAATTTTATTTGAATAAATACTTTTTGATATATCAGTACTTTTATTCAAAGTACTGCTGATCAGACAGTACTTTCATCAAAGTACTGTTTGCAAAAATAAACCAGTTAAATGAATTTTAGAAGAAACCTTTTGCTAAGTAATAAATATTTTGAAATAAAGGTTGAATAAATGGTTTTTGTGATGATAACATCAATAGGTTATCAATCCACCATGGTTACAAAAGGATTGACTAATCCATGAGCAAACGGCTCTGGTAAAGATATATCAAATCCGTTTTTAGTTGACAACTTGCTAATAAGTTGGATGGTAATCAACTCACCATATCAGTAATGTGAAGAGTTGGCTAGCCCACAAGAAAATGGCTTGTGGTAAAGGCTGTGGAAAAACCATTATTGGTAATTAGTTCACCATTAGATAGAAGAACTAACTAGTCCAGAAGGGTACAGCTTTTGGTAAAGACAAAACAAATCTGTTGATAGCTGATGATTTGCTAAAAATCATATGGTTATCAGTGTACCATGGTCTTACACACAAAAACATTTGGCTACTCCAGAGATAATGGCTTTGGTAAAGAGATCTAAATCCATTAAGTTTTCAATGATTCACTTCTCACAGGAGTTAACACACCTGGAAGTGATGAGAATAGTATGCAACTTTAAACTGAATTAATGTACAAATTGTCATATGTTGTTGTGTTGCTGAAAAGATAGGAGTTTGCTGGATGCTGCTGTGAAAGAATAATTTAGAGATACTTTGACAAGCACAGACACTACAGAGATACAATCCAAAGACTAAGACACAATCTGTCCTTAAAGATGAAATTGTTAAAGATATATTCACAAAAGGTAACTTGAAGTCAAGCAAGTAGAATTCAAGTTAGGGGAGGATTGTTGGGATATGAAAGTGCTGAAGATATGAAAGTACTGAAGATATGAAAGTACTGGAAGAAGTCAAAGAGTCAAAGTACTGCTAAAGACAAAGTCAAAGTACTGCACTATGAAGTCAAAGTACTGCAAGAACACAAGAACTGTTATATTCGTTTATGGAAAGTATTGTATTCTATGTTTAGATTACTTGTCGTACAAGAATACAAATTGTAAACCGACTAGGATATCCTTGAGCCTATAAAAGGACTCCTAGATTGGCATTAGAGGTACGAGTCTATGAGTTTTAGAGTTTACGAATTCACAAGTTATTTAGTGTATTAGAGAGAAGTTCGATAATCTTAGAGTTGTTTAGAGTATCTGCATAATAAGCAGATTTAGAGTTTATAATAAAAGTTATTCTTCTTAGCTTTGTTAAGTAAATTCCGCGTACTTGATAAAGATTGCTCAGTGTTTCTTTGTTAATAACTTAGGATTTATCCGAGGTTATTAAACCTTAACAAGCTAGTTAAGTTAGTTTGATTAAAGTATATCGATGCAACACCGATGAATGGGTCAAGGATAGCGGGTGCACGAGGCACATGACCGGCAATAAGGATCTATTCTCCACATATGAATCCTTCAATGGAGGTAATGTGGTGTTTGGAAATAGCAAAAGTAGAATCATCGGTAAAGGTACGATTTCTAACAAATCTCTAACCATTAACGATGTGTGTCACGTAGAAAACCTAAACTTTAACCTCTTAAGTATAGGACAAATATGTGATAAAAAGTGCAATGTACTTTTTACTGAAACCGGTAGTAAGATACTTAAAAATGGCATAACCATAGGAAGAGGAATTAGGAAACATGGAGTTTATGTCATTAAAATCGGTAATGAACCTAAAGAAAAACTATGTCTTACCTCTATGGATGATACTTCGACCTTATGGCATCGAAGATTGGGTCACGCCAACATGCGACTTCTTCAATCGCGATCATCCAAAGATCTAGTAAGAGACCTACCTAAGTTAAAATATGAACATCATTTTTGTGATGCTTGTAATGTAGGAAAACAAGCTCATTCAAGTCATAAAGCTAAAAACATGGTGTCCACAACTAGGTGTCTAGAATTACTACATATGGATTTATTTGGTCCATCCGCTATCTAAAGTTATGGAGGCAACTACTACACTTTGGTAATAGTGGATGACTACTCTAGGTATACATGGACAAAATTTTTAAAGAACAAAGCGGAAACCTTTAACTATTTTGAAATATTGAGCAAAAAGATCCAAAGACAACTAGGAAGTCCCATAGTGTCTATTAGGACGGATCATGGTAGGGAATTCGATAATGAAGTGCAATTCGGAGCTTTTTGTGACGCTAATGGTATTACTCACAACTTCTCGGCTCCACGCACTCCACAATCGAATGGGGTAGTAGAAAGAAAGAATAGAACTCTACAAGAAATGAGTCGAACCATGCTTAATGAACAATCCATACCTCAAAAGTTTTGGTGTAATGCCGTTGATAATTCAACGTATATACTCAATCGAGTCTTAATTAGACCAATCTTAGGAAAAACTCCATATGAGTTACTTCGAGGCAAAAAGCCTACGTTAAATCACTTTAGAGTCTTTGGTAGTAAATGTTTTATTCTTAACACTAAGGATTACCTTACAAAATTTGATCCTAAATCAACCGAAGGTATCTTTTTAGGTTACTCGCCAAATAGCAAAGCTTACGTCATATTAAACAAAGAAACAATGAAGGTAGAAGAGTCATTAAATATAAAATTTGATGAAATTCCACCCAAACCCTCTCCACCTCTTGTCGATGACGAGATTATAGAAAGTGAAGCTATAGTAATAAAGAAAAAGATAAGTGAAGAAGAAGAACCTCTAAGTGATGAAATAATAAACATTAAAGAGTCCAAAGATCACCCCGTAGATAAAGTCATAGGAAAACTAAACGAACGAACATTAAGATCTCAAGTTCAAAACCAAAGTAGCTTGTTTTGTTTCGTTTCAACCTTAGAACCTAAGAATACACAAGAAGCCATAAAAGATGAAAGTTGGGTAATGGCTATGCAAGAAGAACTAAATCAATTTGTTTCTAATGATGTTTGGACACTTGTCCCTCCACCTAGTAATCAAACCATAATAGGAACCAAATGGGTTTATAAAAACAAATTAGATGCAAACGGAGTAGTGTCTAGGAACAAGGCTAGACTCGTTGCTCAAGGGTATAACCAACAAGAGGGAATAGACTTTGATGAGACCTATGCCCCCGTGGTTAGATTAGAGTCTATAAGAATACTTCTTGCGTATGCTTGTGCTAATGATCTAAAGCTTTATCAAATGGATGTCAAAAGCGCTTTTTTAAATGGTTTCATAAATGAAGAAGTATATGTAGCTCAACCTCCGGGCTTCATTGATTTTGAAAAACCCAGACATGTGTATAAATTAAAGAAAGCCCTTTACGGTCTTAAACAAGCTCCAAAAGCTTGGTATGATAGACTCAAGTCATTTCTAGTTAAACACAACTACACCATGGGGTTAGTTGACAATACACTTTTTACTAAGAAAAGAGAGTCACATATAATCATAGTACAAATATATGTAGATGATATTATATTCGGATCCACTTGTCAAGACATGTGTGATGATTTTTCTAAAATCATGCATGACGAGTTCGAGATGAGTATGATGGGAGGACTTAGTTTCTTTCTTGGTCTACAAATAAAACAAGTAGAAGATGGTATCTTCTTCAATCAATCTAAATACATCAAGGAGATGTTAAAGAAATTCGGTCTAGAAGAGTCAAAACCAATTAGGACTCCAATGTCATCCGACACCAAACTCACAAAAGATGAAGACGGAGAATTCGTAGATAATACTAAATATCGTGGCATGATAGGTAGCCTTCTCTACCTCACGGCAAGTAGGCCGGATATCATGTTTAGTGTTTGCTTATGTGCTAGGTTTCAAGAAGACCCTAAAACATCACACCTAGAAGCCGTAAAAAGGATATTTAGATATATTAAGGGTACAACACAATTAGGATTATGGTATCCTAAGGGCACGGGATTAGAAACAATTGTATATGTAGATTCTGACCATGCAGGTGATTACGTTGATAGAAAAAGTACAAGTGGGGTATGTACTTTTATGGGATGTTGTTTAACATCTTGGTTTTCTAAGAAACAAACGGCACTTACAATTTCAATAACCGAAGCCGAGTACGTCTCCGCCGGCAAAGCATGCCAACAAGCACTATGGATGAAACAAGCGTTAGTAGACTACGACATTCATCTAAGAGACATAGCCATCCTATGTGACAACAAAGGTGCCATCGACTTAAGCAAGAATCCGGTATTGCATTCTCGCACAAAACATATAGAGATTCGTCACCACTTCTTAAGAGACAATGTTCAAAAGGGGAACATTTCTATTGAGAAGGTAGCATCCAAAGACAACATAGCCGACGTCCTCACCAAACCGTTGAAACGCGAACAATTCAACCTACTTCGTCTTGGTCTTGGTCTAATGGAACAAACGTCGTAACTTATTTGACTCTACAAGGTATGTAAACACTAGCCTTCTTCTTTCTGAGTCTAGGATCTCTATTTCACGCACAACTCACAAACAATACGGGAATTTTCAAAACCCAAGATAAGTTTTCCACTTATAGTTTTTTTTTTTATTTTTTTTGGTTGCAAACACATAACTACACACACATTTTCAAAGAAAATCTCTTTTTCAAAATGTTTTCTAAAAGAATGATACCTTCCCGTATCAATTTCACAAAAGCAATTTCTCATGTCTAGGACAAATCGCTTTTTCATTATTAATACAAAGTAAAAACCCGTTTTCATTGCATCTCATGTCTTTTGAATGCTAAAGGGGGCACATAACTAATATGTGTTTTCGGGTACATTCACTTAAGCAACAATGAATTAGGAGCATTGATAACACTAAATTACGTACTTATGTACTAAATATGACCAGTTGGTCAAATCGCACAAGTAGAAAGGGTCGTCAGTTGGTCATATCTTACCCTTCCCGTCTCAGTCTACTCACTTAGGGTCAGTTGGTCATATCTCCTAAGCAACTAGCCTCTACCGCCATTCAAAACTATTAATACAAATAAACCGTAAAAACGTTTATTAATATTTTGCGATCTCTTTGTGTTTTGTTGATAACAAATATAATGATGTCTTAAGTATAATTATAAGGATACATGTTATTTTTGTAAAGCATTTACATATAGCCATTTAAATACAAAAATGTAGTAATTAAGCATTTGTTGTAATAGTTTATTAGGATGGGTAAAAACCATAACCCATGGATCTTAACCCATACCCAAGAAGACTAGATACAATGTATACTTAGATACATTGAATCTAAAGAAAACCCATGGACCAACCCATAACCCATGACCCATAACCAAAAAACCCATGGGCAAAGAGGAGCGTTCCAGAGATCCCTAGGTTTACACTAGACGGATCCCAAGTGGAAGGGATCTGTGGGATCCGGGGAAACAGTGAAGAATTTTGCCTATAAATAGAGAGCCATTTCTTCATTCTAACTCACCCCTCTTCTTACTAAATCTCTCATACACTCTCATTCTCTTCTAACATATAGATCACTTGATTTAGAGAGTTGTTCTTCTTTCTTTCTATTTGTGATCCTCATATAGGTCCTTCTCTAAGGCGAGATCATGAGCATTCTACAAGTCATCCAAGCAAGGGGTCCTTGATTGATTTGTCACTCCGCAAGATTTCTGTAGCGAAGATCTTGTATTTGATATTTCACATATTTGTTGTGTAATAGTTGTGTTGGTTTGGTCCACCGTGCTACGGACTCGGTATCTAGCTTTGTACCGGAAAAAGTGTAAGCAACGTTGTGAAGGCTTCTCCGCCAAGTGAAGGAGTTTGTTGACATAGTGCTTGAACTCTCGAGTAGGTGACTCGGGGAGTGGAGTAGGGCAAGGAAGGTGTCCTTGTAGCCGAACCACTATAAATCGGTTGTGTCTTTTCTATCCCTTAACTTTATTTATTTGCTTGCATTATCATTAGATCTATACGTTCTCGACATCCAAACGATTTCACATAATATCGAATCTAAAGTTTTTGAAATCAACTTAAAATCGGCAAAACTATTCAACCCCCCCCCCTTCTAGTTTTCCACAAAAACTACCGAAACAAGGGTAGCTACCAATAAACTATGCATGCATACACTTAGAAATAATTATGCGGAAGTAATATAAACGCAAACAAAACAATTAAAGAATCATAACTAGGCCAGCACCAAGAGGTGCTTAGCCGCTCATATTAACCATACAAATCAATTCAATAATTAATGTTACGAAATACATGAATCGAAAGTAAAGAAAAGATAAAATGCTAATGCTTATCGTAGGGGAGTGATTTCTCCCTTGGAGATAGCTCCGTATGCTCCTCTAGACCTGCCTTTGGCTTCTTCCCACGTTCTTTGGTTGTGGTGTGTGAAATGGGATGCTTTGAAATTCTGGAAATCGTGGGGTATTTATAGGCCAGATCTGGGTTACGGCGTAACTAATAAAATAGTTACGCCGTAATTTTCTATTTCTTCATAAATTGCACTAGATCTGCTTGTTGCGGCGTAACCTTAGAAGTGGTTACGCCGTATCTTCAATAATTCTTGGTTACGCCGTAGTTTATGCAAGAGTTACGGCGTAGTTATCAGCGGCGCAGATCCTCTTTTGACCTAATATAGTTACGTTGTAATCTTTTGGGAGAGTTACGCCGTAATCTTCTGATGAGTTGGCTTTCTGAGTCACGCTTTAGTTACGGCGTAATGTGAGAGATGAGTTACGACGTAACTTCTTCAAAGTGAGCATACTATGATAAATATTTGATAATTCTCCAATTCCGCGTCTCCTTAGCTCCAATGCTCGTAATTTACCTGAAAGTGGAATATAATGGAAAACAATCGTAAATCCATATAAATGATATAAATTACAAGCATTATCGGGGGGAAATTGACACTTAATATTCAGGATAATTTGATGTTATCATAGGGGTATAGTGTACTAAAGATGAGTACATCACAAGGGTGTGGGGTAATTACTCAACCGATGTGGAAAAAGTAATTATAATACAGGTTTCAAACAAGGGTTATCCTAATGCCTCTTATCACTTAGTTATTCCTAACTACACAAGTGTAGTCTCACTAGCGTTCTCGGAATGCATCACAAAACAAGTTCTAGAATCTATTATACTACCGGTACACTCTCTAAGCATTAAAGGTGAATGCTTTTATTCCTAAAGATCTAGGGGAGAACCTCACATTTTTTGGGTGGAATTTGAGTGGTAGACGGTTTTTGTGCTAGTCATATAACTCCTATCCATGAGTCGCTTTATTAAGACTAAAGTTTAGCTCGTACATGTCATAAAAAAATTTAAACTTGGTGCTAAAATTGCCCTAACAAATATTTCTCATAGTTTATTACACAAATTACCAAGGACAAGACAAATAATCAAGTGAGTGAATAGTTTCTAAGTTCCCGTTTTATTCTCCCTCCCTACACTTAAACTGAACATTGTCCCCAATGTTCCCCGAAAGTATCAAAGTTATGATAAAGGAAGGTAAGTAAGGAAAAAAAACTAGTACGCCCCTGATTAGTTCGGTAGGATCCGTGTGAAGTTGCGGTTAAATTCTTTTTCAAGAAGAATATATAAGTAATAAGCTCCATCCAATGTTGTATTTCTTATTCTTGCCAAATATAACCTGCACACTTATAAGAAAACAAATGAAACCTTCGCGTAAAATCGGCGGTAAAACTATATATGACACAACTACACTAGAAAGCAAGTAAGATATAATGCTTGTGGAATGGATATTTGCAGTTTTTCTGGAAAATTAAGACCTGGGAATTTCCAAAATTTTATAAATTGATAAATTGTTTCTGCTTAAACCTGACGTCGTTAGGCTTTAATCCTGACGCCGTCAGGTTGTCATGACTGAAACTGGTCTGCTGCATTTTTTTGGAAAACTACTGGAAAAGTTACATCTTTAAAACCTGGAAAAATTCCTGCAAAACATCCATTATGACTCGATACAAGCATTTGACTCTAACAAACACACATATATATCAATTTCACTAATTGTAATTCTCATGTTCATGTTCTTCAAAAACGTATGTGATCTTCCCTATACTTATCTTTTTTTAAAATACCTATATATGAAATTAAGACGAGGTTAAAGACAAAATAAAGCATTTTCACAAAATCAAACATGAGAATAAACAACAATGAAAAATATATACGACACACAAACAAGCAAACAATTAAGCATGGGTTGCCTCCCACGAAGCGCTTTTCTTTATTTATGAGTCTTGTAGCTAGACTCGAAGTCGTGCTCATACGTGACTTCCTCACCGTCATCTTCTTCCTTATGACGATCTCTATTGGGGTTTTCCATTGTATAGTTATGTCCTATCGTGCATCTTTCTAAGAAGTCATCTTCCCTCCAATTTGTTCTATATTCCGGTCCTATTTTCAAACAATCATTATAGAACCCAAATATCTTATTCATTACATAATCTACTCCTCTCTCCTTATCCTCCTCATTCCTATAGTAGACCGATAGCTTAAGTTCCTTTTCATCATTGGATAGCGATGAAAATTTCTCAATCTTAAATGGCATTTGGTAAGCTATGTCATCGGTCTCATCCTTGAATCTAACTATCCCTAACGATGGATCATAAGTCATCCCAGTGTTTTCTATGAATGGCTTTCCTAGAACTATATGGGACAAGCTAGGATCTATGGCCGTACTAATATCCTCCACAATCACGAAATCCGTAAGGTATGTGAAACTACCTACATAGACGGGCAATCCCTTAACTCTACCAAAGAAATTACAACTAACTCTAGGATCATCGGGGTCTTGCCTAATTGGGATAGGTTTCTTCATCACCGAATTATAGTATGTGCTAGTCATGATGTTTATTGGGGACTTGCGATCAATGTAGGCCTTTGCCATGAAAAGATGTCCTATGCAACATGGTATGTTGAGATTTCTAGGATTTCCAAAGATGATTCATGGGCTTCTCCTAACATACATGTGACGAAGGTCGGGAACTAGGTGTAGGTGGCATGAAAGTTCTTTAGGAAACTTATTGAAGTATTCATCACCTACTTCGTCTACTTCGTTAGTCGATTCATTCTTAGGAGTTTCACTAACCTCAAACAACGTCTCATGGTTCGCTTCGTCACTATTCCTATTTGGTTTTACTAAGGTGATGGCATTGACGAACTGAACATGATTGGATGAAGATGGATCTCTAGTTTCAAAATACTTGCTTGGGTCCTTAATTTTGACACCGGAAGCTTCGGGAGAATGAGTTGAGATGGCACTAACCTTTTCAGTGGTCTTCCTATTACTATTGGTCATAGATTTCAAAAGGTAATCTATCTTCCTATCCATCTCGGCTTGTTGTTGGTTAAAATGGTCCGAAAGCTTGGGTATTTGAGCTTCTTGGGATGTAACTAGGTGTTGCATCATCCCTTCTATGTTTTGTTAACTAGGGCCGTGAGAGTGGGACCATGGCTAATCGTTAGAGGTGAATTCTTTGATTTGTCCCCAATTATAGTCGGGTTTGCCCCTCCATGCTTCTCGGGCATCGTTGAAAGTCCTAGGTCCAGGTGTTGTGGGGAATCTCCCTCCTATTCCATTGGTACGCGAGGATGCGTAGTCCACGGAAGCTTGTTCGGGGAGTCTCGTGCAAGTACGAGTGTCATGGGGACCACTACATATCTCACACAAGGAAGACACCTTGTTCACTTGGCGTGAAGACTTAGGATTCTCGTAGGAGCTCATTAGGAATTTGACTTGATCTTCAAGTTCGAGCATCCTATGATTGGAAGGTTGTGAGTCAATGGGAGGCAAGGAGATTGCCTTGACGGTTTTGGGCAACTCACGGGGGTCATTCCAACATTCGTTGTCATAGAGGGCAAGGTCCTCTATTGTACCCCATAATTCTTCCGCGGTGAGTTCACTAAGTTTGCTACCAGCCGCTTGGTCGATGGTTTGCCTAGTTGAGAAGTTGACATGATCGTAAAATATTTGGACTTGAAGCCAAAGATCGATGCCGTGATGAGGAACTTTATGGAGTAAGTCCTTGAATCGAGTCCACACCTCGTAGAGAGTTTCGCCTTGACGTTGTTGGAACATCAAGATGTCATTCCTAAGTTTGGTAGATCTCCCCTGGTGGGAAAATATGGGCGAGGAAACGAGTGGTGAGATCATCCCAACTTGAGATGGATCCGGCGGGAAGTCGCTCAAGCCAATTACTAGCTTGGTCCCGTGTGGTAGCATCAAGGTCGATAGAGTAAAAAATTTTAAGGAAGTCCTTGAGATGCTGATTAGGTTCTTCGGAACGAAGTCCATGGAATGCACATCCGTTTTGCACTAACCGGATGGTGTCGGATCGCAGGGCCGTAGTTTGAGCTTGATCAGGGAGCTCAATTGTGTTTCTATAGCCTTGGTGGCTGGGTCTAGAGTATTCACCAAGAGTACGGCCTCTTGGCGGGTCAATTGATGGTGGGTCGATGGGAAGTGGTTGATTTGGTGGTGGGTTATTGATGAGTGTCTAAATACTCATCATTTTTGTACCAATTAAACTGCAAAAACATCTGAAAACACTCAGAAATACATCAAAATGATAAAAATATCACAAATAAGTGTTTTATGTGTTTTAAATGCAAAAATATCAAAATCTGGTGAAAAACGTATCAAGTTTGCATAATTGGCAGTTTTAGTCCCCCGAGTTTCAAAAATTGTCAAAAACAGTCCCTGGTAAATCTAAATAAAGAAAAATGTTATTCAAGGTCCCTGAAATATTCTAAGTTGTCAAAAATGGTCCTTGAATAAATCTTTTGTTAAATGACAGAAAAGGTCCCTCAACTTTCAAAAATGTCAAGTTTGGTCCCTGGAAAATTTGAAAATGTCAAAATTGGTCCTTGTACTATTGGAACTTGGCAAAAGTGATCCTTGTGACAACTTTGGAATAATGGCAGAATTGGTCCCTCCAAATTTCAGAAATTACAAAATGGTCCCTATAATAATAAACCTAATCCCATGACCCTTTGTCTAATTTTTGTCCCCTGCCAAAACAAATTGACCCCTGCCTTTAAACCATTGTGACCTCCCCATTTTGACCCCCTGGTCAAATCCAGTCAAACAAACACCTTCCCTCCTTACCCCCTTCCCCACCACTTGACTACTACACTCAGGCCTGCAACCCTCTCCCATCCACCTTTTTCCACCTTATCTCTTCCCCCCTCACTCCACACTCATCATACCTACTCCACCCCCCTAGTTGCAGTTTCAGAGGCACTACAGTCAAATTAGCATTTTCCCGCCAAAAATGATCCAACAGCCAATATAGCCTCTACTCATCCATTGGCTCACAAGGGTGGTGGGATGTGCTCAGAAATAGGTGGCAAGACCTTTTGCATATAAAAAGAAGAAAGAGGAGAAGAGAGAAAAGGGTAGTTAGTTTTTTTAAATTCATGTATGTCATTTTTTTTTAAAGTGTCTTAATTAGCTTTCAACTTTGTAATTTCAAGCTTTATGATATTGGAACTAAGTTATTTAGTTATTGTAATTCAGTTTGAGACTTAAATCAAAGTTTCACTTAAATTTCATATGATCATGTTTACTGTTTAAAATTTCAAATTCAAAATCTTATGTCCAAAGCTTCTCATAGCTTAGTTTAAACTCTAATAAGCCTATTCAAGCTTATTATAGCTTGGAGTGAGCTTATAAGTCATTTTCAAGCAAACTAGCCATATAGTCAACAAAAGTCAACTGTGCAGCATTTTGGTTCAAACAGGTTTGAAAATGGATATGGGGCTGATGCAGAGATGGATTTGGATTGGAAATGGATTAGAATAGTTGTAATGGGTTTGGTTTAAGCTACAAAACAAGCTGAGACATTTGTGAACTTTTTATTTCCTTTTCATATTTTTATGCAGTTTTCATATTATGCTTGTATTGGTACCTGTGATCATTAAAACTTTTTAAACCTGTTCATTAGTTGTAACTAGGATAACTAGAATTAGTTTAAATGGTTAAATGAGTTAAATCAGTAATTAGTCTAGTTTACAAAGCAAAAACAGTTTCTAAAGGGTGTTCGGAACAGTTGGTAAAACAAAGCTCAAGCTTGGGTCTTTGCTTGAAACCTGTCCACTTAGTCTCAATATAGGTTAATTGAATCATTTGGGTCCTTCAATTGTGCATCAAGACAGTGGAAGTCAAAATCCACATCGAATCTGTCCTTATGGTTTAAACTGTTTGAATCAGTTAGCACAAATGAGTATTTAGGTTTAAATTACGTAGAGACATATCACAGTAGTATCATTTCACCATAACTCATCATAATCAGTCCTCAAATTGATTGCAAAGTTCATGAAAGTCAAATCTTCAAAACTGTTTTAAAAGTCAAAAGTTGCAAAATCAGTTTTGAGCCTATCTAGCATGATTTTTCATTGACTCATCTCTGGGCCAAACTTAGTGAAATTGTAGGTTTTAAAACTTCAGCTGGTCTATTTCATTATTATCATTTTTGTGGAATTTTACAAATTTTTCATAAGCTCCAAAAGAGCTTGTCAAACAGGGCTCAGTTGCCCTGTTCACAAAACTCAGTCAAAGCTGAGTTTTCTCAGCTTATTGCTAGGCTTGTCAAAAGCTCCTCAGAGCTTCTCTGGGTCTGATCTTTGGTTTAAAGGTACTTGGCCAGGTCTAGTTTAGGTTTCAATAACTGGTTTTGATTTCCAGCTTATTGGTTGGCTTGTGCTTAAGCTCAAAGTTGTGCCCTCAAACTGTTTTAAAGCATATAAGCTCATATATTCAAATCTGTGTAGCTGGTAGCTTATAGGTTTAGGACAGTTTTATTTAGTTGCAGTTGAGTAGTTTAAGCTTATTATAGCTTATGTGAAGGTTTGGTGCTCAGTTTGAACCTTGTGCTTATTTCAAGTGCTTATTACATAAGCACTTGTATTGCAGTTCCATTTTCTACCAAACAAGCACATTTTTTTCTATTTTTCTTAGATTCATAACATTATTTTAGAGTTTTCCTGAATTTTTCACATTTTTCTAGGACAGTTTGCTATTTTTCTTAATTTAAAACAGTTTTTAGGATTATTTAATTAGCTTTTAATACAATTAATTCAGAAAAAGTTCAAAAAAATAATTTTTCATTTTTCTTAGGTTAAGATAAATATAAAAAGAAAAAAAATTATTTTTCCAGATTTTTCTTAGTTAAATTTGTATTTTTAAGTAATTTAAGTAGTTTTAAATAGTTTTTAATTCCTAGAAAATACAAAAATAATCAGAAAAATACAAAAATAGTTTTGAAAATTCTCTTTTGTTATTTTAGATTTTTCCAAGTCAAAATTATATTTTTCTAGCTTTATTTCATATTTTCTTGTATTTTAGGTTAATATTAAATAGTTAAAATTAGTTTTTAATTAATAATAATTAGATAAATAGTTTTAAAAATAATTTTCTTTTTCTATAAATTTGCTTTTATCATTAGGTTTGTAAAAATATCATTTTCTTATTTTTAGGATTAATATTGTTTTAGTTTCATATTTTCTTTTGTACGTCGCGTAGTTTTAAATTCTAGTTTTATAAAAACATAAAATCAAAAACATCAGTTTAAAAATAGTGATAGCGTTTATTTAATATTTTTTATCTTTTTAATTTCCTTTAATTTGCATTTAAGCCCCTGTAGTTTATGTACTTTTTCTGTAGTTATAATCAATCACAACCTCCTTATCCGTTCAAATCTTCTCGATCACTACACGTTTGACTATTCTCGCACAGCTCGTTGGGACTTAACGACCTGGGGGAACACTATACTCTCCTGATCTTCATTGCATTTGTGCTTAAACTGTTTTAAGTTTCTTACGGTTGGCCATTCACAAGTGGCCGGCTTGTGTGAGAAAACTTGACGGTTTTGCACCAATCAGTTATCACCTTCCATGATTAGAAAAAAAAATCTTACTTGATAGAAATCAAGCAAGGGAACCTAAACAAGATAAAGATCTAACTAGCTATTCTATTCCCCGGCAGCGGAGCCAAAAACTTGATGCGCGTACGAAGCGCGTTCGGGGTCAAAGGAACTTCCTTTTCTTCGAGCAAGTTTTTCAACCACCTAGGCAGTGAACCTAATCGTTGTAGTGTATTATTGGGTAAGCCTAGGGGATTAATATCGTTCTCTAGGGGAATAGGAATGCTAGTAAAAAATGTATGACGAGAAGGTGGGGATTGAGGATGATTCTTTTTTATCTTTTTATTGGTTTTTTAGAAAGCTAAGGTTAATATCTCGGGGCAATTGGTTGGGGGGTGGTACTTCTACCGATTACTTTTACTTGTCTAATTATCTAATTATCTATTACTATGGGTAGTCTTACGTCTATTTGATGTGTGATAAGGTTTTAAAATGTACCTTTTTGAGGGGTCGTTTAAGCCCTTATTTGATTACTTTTGTATCCGTTATTACTTAATATCGTTCCTTTTCACTTTTTAGGTATCTTGAAGGCAAAATGCTGGAATGACACTTATTCGGACGAAAAGGCGCGAATATACGAAGAAAATGGCCAAAGTCAAGAATCGAGACACTCAGGCTGCTGGAACTGAAGGGGACGGCGTCAGGTGTTATCAGTGACGCCGTCGGACAACTTTTGTGACGGCTCAGTAGCCAAATTGCTCATTTACAAGTGACGGCTTCAGGTTTTAAAAGAGTAGGGCGTCGCAACTCAGACGACCTAGATTTGATCCAGACGACGTCAGAGAATGAAGGGGACGGCTTCACAAGCATAAGGTGACGCCGTCGCAAGACTAACGTGGCCAAGACGAAACCCTAATGACGGCGACCCGACTGCGTCACAAATCAAAAGGTGACGCCCTCGCATTTGTAATCTTATATATAGAATCCGAATTTTTCAGTTTTCAGTGTGTAGACTTTTGGAGTAAAAACCTAAACCGAACCAAGGTTGTCTTGTACAGTATTTTAGGGTTCCATACCCTATCTTACATTAAGATAAGTGTTTTACTTCATTGATTCAATTATGTCTTCAATTAATTGTGTGTATGCTTGCATGTTTCCCATGTCCGGCTAATTTACTTGTGTGTTTGCTTAGGAGATATGAAACTTAATTATTGAATATTGATTCGTTGTCTCTTATCTTAATTGTTAATGATCTAGTATTGCGATAGGTCATCCGTTGTGTAGTTAATGCTTGATTAATCTTTGTTGAACCTTAGCTTATAGTACCTAGAGTCATTGTAGGCTAAACCATCCGAAGAGTACCTTAGTGTTAAGTTTATAAATCCTAGAGATTTTGTAGGCGATAACCTTTGGTAGTTTCAAAGAGTTAGGGATAAACACATACCCTACGACCTTAGACACACAACGCGATTAAGAATAAGGACGTGACAATTCAACCATCAATAGGAGATAATTAAAGAGTAATAAAACCTAAGTAAACACATCTTTAAATCATCATACGAGCACACAATAATTAGACATAGACTACATACACCACTAGATTAGATAATTAGATAAGTAGAGTAATCGGTAGAAATACCAACCCCCAAATCCAAACCCCGAGATTCGTACCTTTCCATTTCCTAAAAAATATAAAAAGATAAAAAAATAATCTTCCTCAACCCCAACCTTAGCGTAGTAACTTCTTACTAGCATTCCTATTCCCCTAGAGAACGATATCAATTCTTGTGGCTTACCCTAATACTACACTACAACGATTAGGTTCACTGCCTAGGGTGTTGAAAAACTTGCTCGACGAAAAGGAAGTTCCTTTGACCCCGAACGACACGTGTAGCGTTATCAAGTTTTTGGCGCCGCTGCCGGGGAATAGAATAGCTAGTTAGGAGTCAACCTCGTTTAGGTTCCCTTGCTTGATTCCTATCAAGTAAGCGTTTTTCTCATTTTTAGCTTCCTTGTAGTCTATCCCCCTTCTTTGTGTTTGTGTTCGTAAAACCCTTTTCATTTGTCGCTATGGCAAGTGAAGTTGCATTTAAATCATTAAAAATGAGGAACAATTGAATTTCGCAAATTGGATTGATTTTTATTGTTCTAATGAATTTGTGAGTGATCTTAGAGATATCCAAAAGGAGACGGGTGTAAGGTTGGATGGATTTGATAAATTTTGTGCTTGTGTGGCTTCTATTCAACGATCATTGTTAGAATCAACTCCTTTTGGTGAGACCCTCTGGAAATTTTTTGAGAAAAGCCTCCTAAGCATAAAGCATCAGTTGTCACAACTTGAGGAAATGGATAAGGAGGATTTATCCAACCTTAGGCATCATGATCAAAAAGACCTAGTTTTTAAGAACATGGAACCTAAACCCGAACAAGATTGTGAGATGGTTATAGTTGAACTGCCTAGTTGCATGCTTGGGATAGATTTCACCAAAACATATGACACGCGTGAGGAATCCAATAGGCAAATAGAACATAGTGATCAAATTTTTGAGAATGATTCTTATGAATCGGACCAAGAATTTGAAATGGCTAAAGAAGGATTTGAGATACTTAGGAGTGTATTTGGGTTAGATCATACTAAAACACATGATGAACTTTTAGGAGATCTAGATATAATGGAGAATGAGATGGAAACTCCAAGCCCACAAGCCCTACCATCACTTGAGGAACACACATCGCCTATAACTTACCCAGAAGAAGTAGAAGAGACTATAGGAACCCCGATTGATATAGAACCTTTGGACCAAACGCCACTAGAGAATGTAGGTTTAGATGCTTGTTGTCATGACCTCTCTCTTAGTCCTAGGGAAGTTCCTAATTTTGATGAACCGGAGCCTCAACCAAAAACCTTACCCAATTTTCCATCTTTAGATGTGAATCTTGGAATTGAATTAGGCCCCAATCCACCCATCAAAATAAATAGTCCGGGTAGTTGCTTGATAAAGGTGGTAGACTCTAGGCCATGTGGAGTGGAAGCTAATATAGGAGTAACCCATGACCTTACACACTTATATCACCCATTCATGGTTGATAACAAGAAACATTATGGGTTTAAACCGGGTTTATTAGGTCAAGATGGATCCTTAACTAAGAATCTTTTGAAGTTGATAGAAGATGATCCATTTTTAGGAGAAAGATTTGATTCACCCGCTACACCCATAAAATTAGGTAAGGTTAGAATGAATGGAGCACACCCCTTTGAGCATATAAATCACCCATCACCCTCTCCTCACGTAGCAAATTTCCACCCTAAGGGTGTGTATCGCTACTATCACCCGCACTTAAGCTTAAGTGTAGAAAAAACTTCCCCTTTATCCGTTAAATAAGGGTAGAGTCAAGCTCGTGACTCAAACAAAAACAAGCGCTTCATACTTAATTGTTTGCTTGTTGTGTTTGATTGTTTATTCTCATGTTTGAATTTGTAAAAATGCTTTATTTTGTCTTTAACCTCGTCTTAATTACATATAAAGGTATTTTACAAATGGGATAAGTGTAGGGAAGATTACACATGTTTTTAAAAGAACGTGAACATGAGAATTACAATTATTGAAAAGATATACATGTGTGTTTGTTAGAGTCAAATGCTTGTATCGAGTCATAATGGATGTTTTGCAGGAATTTTTCCAGATTCTAAAGATATAAATTTTCTAGAATTTTTCCAGAAAATCGCAAACTAGTTTATGTCAGGATAACCTGACGGCGTCAGGATCGCAACCTGACGGCGTCAGGATCGCAACCTGACGGCGTCAGGAGGAGCAGAAACAACTTATCTTACTTTCTCTCGTTTTCTGTGCTACTTATAAATTTTTAGAATTTTTCAGGTCTTAGTTTTCCATAAAATCTGCAAACATCCATTCCACAAGCATTATATCTTACTTAAGTCTGGAATTACATCTTGTTGCGATTTTTCTTTGTTTGGTTTGATGCTTTGGGTTGTCTATTTTCTTAAAGTGTGTAGGTTTTATTTATCAAGAAGAAGATACATAAGATTGGAAGGAGCTTTTTACGCATACATTCTTCTTGAAGAAATATTTAACCACTACTTCACACGGATCCTACCGAGCTAATCAGGGGAGTACTAGTTTCTTTCGTTTTTAATTACCTTCCATTATCATAACTTTGATACTTTCGGGGAAAATTGGGGACAATGTTCAGTTTAAGTGTATGGAAGGAAAATAAAACGGGAACTTTGAAACTATGCTTATCCTTGACTATTTTCCTTGTCCAATTTCATTTGTGTAATAAACCATGAGAAATATCGGTTAGGTTAATTTTGGCACCAAATTTAAAATTTTTCATGACATATAGGAGTGGGCCATTAGTCTTAATAAAGCGTCTCATGGATAGGAAGTCATATGACTAGCACAAAAACCCTTTACCACTTAAATTCCACCCAAAATGTGAGGATCGCCCTTAGATTTGTAGGAATTAAAGCATTCATCTTTAATGCTTAGAGTGTGAACCGGTAGTATAATAGATTCTAGAACTTGTTTTGTGATGCATTTTGAGATGGCTAGTAAGACTACACTTGTGTAGTTAGGAATAACTAAATGATAAGAGGCATTAGGATAACCCTTGTTTGATACCCGTAATGTAATTACTTCTTCCACATCGGTTGAGTAATTCCCCCACACCTTTGCGTTGTACTCATCTTTAGTACACGATACCCCTAGTAAACCCCTTAGAGCCTATCTTTTTCGCGGTTCTCGTGATGTTTCGTTTTCCCGGAATATCAATGAAGAGCATTGTTTACACCCCACCCTCAAATGTACACCCAAATCGCCTTAGCCTACCTTGTATGCACTCACTTTTAGTGCATTATTGTTATCACACTAAACCCTTAGTTCAATTATCTAGTTGCTTGCATAAGTTGCTAAGTCGAGTCATATCCTTTGTACACAATTTTGGGATGATTGGGACTCATGGGAAAAGTTAAATTTTATGAAATGACGGGAAGGGAACGTTAAATTCAAATTCCCTTTATTTGCATAATAATGTACTCCAAGTGTTTTGATCTTTTCAATTCGGGTCATATTAGTGTTAGAGTAATAAAAACTCAAGTGTAGGGATGTGCCTATAAATCCCTATCATTTTGATGTTATCGTAGAGGATAGTAGAGTAAGAGTGTATGAAAAAAAACATAAAAAAAAAGAGAAAAGGAAAAAAATAGAGTGTTGGAAAAAAAATACGGGCTACCATCCTACATCTATATTTAAATTTATGTTTGTTTTTTTGTTTCAATTTATCTAGAGTTTAGAGTGTCGAGTCTCGGCTTAACAACGCCATTCTTCGCATGCTTGTAACATAAAGATTTTTGACTTGCCACCACTAAATAGCCTATCCCACCAAACCCTTTGTTTCCCTACCGTAAGCCTAACATTACAACCCTTTAAAATACCTCTTGGATAGTGATGAGTGTGTAAATACTCATCATTTTTTTTTAATCTGAACTGCAAAACGTCTAAAAATGCTCAGAAATGCATCAAAATACTGAAAATATTCCAAAATTGCATTTTATATGTTTCAGATGCAAAATGTTTAAAATCAGATGAAAAATGAGCAAAGTTTGCATAATTGGCAGTTTCAGTCTCCCAAGTTTCTAAAATTGTCAAAAATAGTCCCTGAGTCAAAATTTCAAAAGAAAAATCTCCAAAGGTCCTTTTAATATCATAATTTGTCAAAATTAGTCCCTTGGTGAAAAATATCAAAAAGTTTGAGAAATTACAAAATTAGTCCTTCAAGTTTGAAATTTGGCAAAAATGGCCCCTGGAAATTGGAAGATGGCAAGTTTGGTCCTTGTGCTTTTTGAGATTGTCATTTTTAGCCCCTGGATCAACTTTGTGAATTTGGCAGATTAGGTCCTTGTATTTTCAGAAAATTGCAATTAGGTCCTTGTTATTATTAAGCCCTTTCAACCACTTTTGGACCTGCCATTATACTTGTGACCCCCTGTCATTTTGAATTTTGAACCCCCCTATTATTATCACCAGTCAAACACTGGTCAAATAAAGACCCCTACCCGCCCTTTTGTTTTCTTCAACCTCTAGCCCTGCAAATGCCTGCTACACACAACCAAACCATCCCCCCTCCTCACCTTATCCCTTCCATGTCCCCCCACCTCCACACAACTCCAAATAACATTAATTACCCCCCTCCTCCTTCACTCAATCTCCCTAACAGGTTAAAACCAATTTTGGCGCCAAATCCAAATCTATGGCCAAGATCATATTATCTCATCCAAGGGTCCAGATTTATGGTGGGATTAACTCAGAGAGGAAAGAGAAAGCACTTGGAGCTATAAAAGAGGAAGAGGGAAGCAAGCAAAAGGAGTAGTTAGTTTTGCAATTTTTTTCTTAATGTCGTTTTTAAATTAGTGTTTTAGTTTTAAGCCCAAATATTGTAATCTCAGCTTTTATGTATCATAATTAAGCTACTTTATCTTTGTAATCAGTTTTAAGAATCAATTCTCAAGTTTAGCTAAAATTTATGTTTTGTGTTTACTGTTGAAAATCTCATTTTCCAACTCTCATTTATAAGCTCCTAGAAGCTTAATCTTAAACTCAATCTGGTTTATTTAAGCTATTCAAACCTTTTTATAAGCTCAAAAACCAATTCCAAGTAATTTTGGATGTTGGTCAACGAAAGTCAAAGGAGGGGGATTTTTGCATTTTGGATATTAGATTGGTCCTGAAAGTGCTTGCAGGTTACATATGACCTTGTTTACATCTTATTCAGTTCATAATATAAGGTGATCAGTTTACTCTTTTCATTTTCAAGTTTTTAGTTTAAAATTGGTAAAAGTAGTTTTCTTGTTATTCACTGTCTTAGATTGCTTATTAAAGTTAATTTCAGTATAACTTAAGATAGTGTAAGCCTCTGTTTAGACTGCATGCTCTAAATCAGACATATGCTTTGTAAAAGGCCACTTATGCTACTTAAAGGTGTGTTTGGATCAGCTAGTTTAGGTAAGTTGGAGGGTGAGTCTTTGGTTAAGTTCTGTCAAAATAGCATACCTTAGGATCATGAAGCTTGGTTTAGTCACTTATTTGCACACTAGAGTAGTAAAAGTCAAATTCCACTCAATTCTGTCTTAGCAGCTAACTGTTGGAAATATTGAAAGCCAAAAGCTTGTTTTGTGTTCCAAAATCTTAGAACTAGCTTGCTTTAGTTTAATTCCATCTCAATATATCATTTTCAGTTCAAAAATCATGATCAAAACTCAAATAAGTCAACTTTTCAGTTTCTTCAAAAGTCAAAATTTCTAAATACCCGTTTTTGAATAAACTTTGGAATTTTATTGTGTGCTCATTATTAAGATTTAGCTTAAATGCTTTTGGGAAATTAAAATCTAGCTGCTCAACAAAATTAGAAAAATATTGGTTCAGTTTTAATTAGCTTGTAAAGTGCTTATTTGTTAGCTTATTTTGGCTACCCTTTTCTGAAAAGTCCCCTGTGCAACAGTTACATCTTGTGCTTATTTTAGTTGGTTTCAGTGCTTATTTCGTATTTAATTTGCTTTTTCAAGTTTCATTTTAGTTTATTAACAGTTTTTAAGCTTATTTCCATATTTCCTTATGCTTATTGAGTAGCTTATTAGCCTTCCTAGCTTAATCTTTTTCTTATTTCCTTTTAAAAGTCCACTGTTGGGATTTGCAGCTTATTTTGTGCTTATTATAGGTTTTTGTAAAAAGTTCTAGTTATAGAAAGTGCTTATTTTCTTGTGTTTAACAAGTTTGTAAAAGAAAAATCGAAAAAAAAATAAAAAGGCAAAAAGGGGCTGCTGAGATTCGAACTCAGGACCTCCTGCACACCCAGCCACGCTTCAGCACACACCTGCACAACCAACTGCCCTTAGGACTTGTCTTGGTTTATTTTGCAACATTTAATATATAAGGGTATTTAGTCAGTTTTGCTTTAAGCACTTCTTTAGCTTATTTTGAGCTTATTTCACATAACAACCATCTAGTTTTTTATTTTTCTTAGATCAAGCATAAGTTAAAGTATTTTTTGTGAATTTTTCATATTTTTCTAAAAACGTTTAGTATTTTTAATAATTAATTTAGTTAAATTTAGTTTTTAAATCATAATAAATAATTTAAGAGTCGAAAAAATACCCGGCTTTTTCCTAAAATTTTCTTTTGTCATATAGTACGTAATAAAATTGTTTTTACACTTGTAGGACTTTTATTTCATAAATTTTACGTTTTGTCTTGCGCTCCAGCGTAATTTTCGTACATAACGCTCGTTTTAGTTTTAAGTAACGTTTTTAGATAATTTGAGTTTACGTTTTAGTTAATATAGTTTATTTAAGTTATTTTATTTTATCAATCACAAAAACATCATTGTAAAAATAGTGATAGCGTTTATTTAATATTTTTAACTTTTTAATTTCTTTTAATTTGCATTTAAGTCGCTGTTATTTATTACCTTTTTCAGTAGTGTAATTATCCATTCAATTCCTTTCCGATCACTATCCTTAGTGATCATTCTATCGTCTGATCAAGTGTTTGCACACCATTGAGTCTCCGTGGGATATAACGACCCGGGAATCCACTGTATTCTCTGATCTTCATTGTATTTGTGTCTGAACTGTTTTAAGTCTGTTACGGTTAGCCATTCACAAGTGGCTAGCTTGTGTGATTAGACTTGACGGTTCAACACAGATCAAATTTTGGAGCCGCTGCCGGGGAGGCTTTAGCCTGTGTTAAACCTTTTTCAGATC